>BHFT01042593.1:0-39993 GCA_004320025.1 Laticauda laticaudata
TTCTCTCCGTTTTACATCCTCTTTGCATCCATTGGTGCTGTGCGACAGGGGCTTAAGTTTGGCTCCTTGGAATGGATGAGCCAATATAAATATGCTTTTCAAATTGCCGAATGTAAAAATTTTAAGACTGTATTTACTCAAGCAAGATTTGAGCATATGGGCACAATGATTAAATGTGGAGGATTTTACCAAGTCCCTCATAATGAATATACTTTCCTTTGTGGAGCCCAGAGACATCTCGTATTTGAATATCAATCGTATAAGAATGTAGACAAATGATCTGTTGGCATCCTTAGAATAACATATTTTATGTGCAGTCAGAATACAGAAATCACCTGTATGGCCATTTATTTATATAACGTAGTTCAATTGAGATCTGCATTTGTGAGTCTGACTGAGGTAAATTGTAGGAGTGATACAGAATTAAGCATCACTTTCTTTATTTAATCAGTTTATTTTGTTCCATTTTTACGTATATTTGTATGTAAAACAACTGGATGTAAAATAATAACTCTGAAGAGGCCAAAAGGAGCATTTACACAATGCAGGTGTTCATGTCAGTTCAACCAGACAACAATAATCTTTTGAAAGATTATACAATAATCTTGAAATCTTTTCAAAATTTTATCTTTATTGGTTTGGCTGGACAAATGAGTGCTGACTCTTTTTGGACATTTCCAGTTCATTTGATGATGGCTTTGGCAGCCTGCTGAACTTTTGAAGTTCATCATTTCTCTATGCTCTCATGCCTTGATGATTGTGGAGTCTTAATAGTATATTGAGAAATATAGACTTTGTGTGGGTTTAGCCCATTTTGGTAAGCTTTTAATACCTTCTGAATTGTGTGTATTCTCTTCTGCCTGTTAATTATCGGGAATTTGAAATATATTTTAAAGTGCAAAACCTGTAAAGTATATTAGCTGACTTTTCAACCAATGATATGTGTGTGCATTCAGTCCAGCATGTCAGGTGCTGTTTGTGATATCACCTCTGAGTTCCAAATTTCAAACTTATAAAACTGTAGCAAAAAAAGCACATATTTAATTTTTATATACTATATAACACAGTACATACTCCTCTTTCCATTTCATACATTATTGTATGACATTAAAATCTCATTCAGCCATATGTTGTTGACTGGGAGATGACATATAGGCTTTGGCTAAACAAAAGGATTGATGAATATAAGTACAGTTGAAATCCTTTTAATTTAGATGCTTAAGCCCATGTCACACTGAACCAACGGATGCAAAGAGGATGTAAAACGGACAAAAAACCTTGCTATCCATTCGAAAACGCGATGTACTCACTGCCTCCGATTGGCTTCCTCTCTATCCATCCAGCATCCGTCTATTGATGTTTCATCCGCTCCAAAAGTTTTGAGCTGCCTAAAACTTTTGCGCGGAAAGTGCATCCAGTTCGTCCATTCTGCATCCGCTACGCATCCGCTACGCATCCACTACGCATCCGTTATGCATCCGATATATCCGCTAGGCATGCGCTGCGCATCCGCGCAACTCCATCTGCCCGGACGCAGGGAGGAAGCGGAACGGACGCAGAATGGATGCAGAACAGATGCCAAGCAGAAACAAAGCGTTTAAAATGGAAAAAACGTTCGCAGAGGGGACCTATCTCGGATTCCTATTCTCGGAATAATTAGGGATGTCATAACAGGATGCCTACAGGATGCCTAGAGATGCCTAGAGGATGCAAAGGGCACCTTATACTGCCTATAAAAAGGGGGAGAACTCGTCTGCATCTCGCTATCAGCCCAGCAGCCCAGCGGTGCAGAACTCTGCAGCCTTCGTCTGCCTCTTGCTTCTTCCACAGCATCCAGTCATGTCTACCGTGGATTGTACAAAGTCCTTTCGCAAGCCACCATCGTTCTGCAACAGTGCGAAGCCATCGCAGCTCTGTGAACTCTACTCTGCGGAGAAGAAAAGGAGCCACCCCAAAAAGAGTCTGGATCCGAAGATGGTTCGCCAGAAGAGCAGAGGATCGGACTGTACAACAAGCTGATGGTGGAGCTCAGGAACGAAACTCTTGTGCATTGCCAGAACTTCATGAGGATGCTCCAGCCATGTTTGACGAACTTGTGCAGCGACTGACACCCAGGTTGACCAAGGCAAAAACCAGATTCTGGCCCAGCTGGAACCTGGGTCAAGGTGGCACTCCACTCTGCGTCACCTGGCCGAGGAACCCCTAACAGGAGCATGCAGTGGCGGCTGGAGGGTGCCATCCAACACCATCAGCATGTGTGGTCAGAGAAGTGGTGCAGGCCATCATCGAAGAATACAAGGAGGAGCTCCTCCAGTGCCCCTCCACTGAAGAAGGCTGGAAGAAAGTGCAGAGCATGGTATCAGAAGTGGAACTTTCCCCCACACCGTTGGAGCCATAGGTGCCTGCAAAGCGCCAGCCAGTTCGGAGGCCACTTATTTCAACTACAAGGGCTTCTTCAGCATCGTCCTCTTCGCCATGGTCGATGCTGACTACAAGTTCATTGTGCATCGATGCTTCAGGCAATGGCTCATCTTTCAGGTGCCCAGGTATACGCGCCAGTCACCTCAAGGAGGGGCTGGAAGGCAACCTCATCGTGGGTTTCCCAGATCCAGAAACCCCTGCCCAACGACACACAGATGTGCCCTACTTCATCGTGGGGGATGACGCCTCTCCCTCACCACCTACCTCATTGAAGCTCTACATTCCAGATGCCTCACCCGTGAAGAGAGGATCTTCAACTACAGGCTGTCCAGGGCAATGCGGGTGGGTGAGAACACCTTTGGCATCCTGGGCAACAGGTTCCAGGAACTTCTCACCACCATGCAACATTGCCCAGAGACCGTGAGGAGGATCATGGAAGCTTGCTGGCATCCTGCACAATCTCATGCGCACCCTACCGCAGTCTTGCAGAACAGGCTCATGGACCTCCAGCAAGGCCAATGGGGACATGGAGCCTGGTGAATGGAGGCAAGGGTGAAACCTGATCGATATTGAGATGTGCAAGGCCCCCAACAAAGCCTCACATGAGAGCAAAGAAGCAGCGCAACCTCCTGAAACCACTGGTGAACTCCCCACGCTGGAGCAGTGGAGTGGCAAGACAGGATGGTAGATGCTTAATGGATGCTTCCTTCAGCCTGTCTCATCACACTGATGAGATTGTTCCCTGTATGTTTGGTTGGCTTACAATGAACAGGGCGTTTAATAAAGAGTTGTGTTTATGTTGACATTGCGTGGATAATTATTACATTATTATTGATAATAAAGGGCCATAGGTGTGGCACCTGCGAGGGTGACCAATACAGTCCACTATGCTTGCACTGGAGGTTTATCTATCCCACTGCTATCCTTAACCCATCCCACAGCTATTACCCATCCCACAGGTATCCTAACCCATCCAAAGCTATCCTTACCCATCCCACAAGCATGCAAAGGCTTAAACCATTTCTAAAAGTTTCCACAAAACTTTATTAAAAAAAAGAAAATGAAGCAAATGGTGTGAATCATAATAGACTTTATTAACAAGAAGCTATAAAACAAAATGAGTCTCTGGCACTCCTCTTGTCGCTCAGTCTCAGGGTGAAAGGGTCCAGGTGCTTTGGAGGTGCCTGGTGCTGGAGTGCTTTCATCAGCTCCTCCAGAAGCAGAAGCAGCAGAAGCCCCAGCCCAGAAGAGCGAGCCCGTGCTTGCAGAAGCTCCAGCAGAACCAGAGGGCCAGGGGGCGGGATGTACGCCCTGTCCCTCTTGCCAGAGCTGGCAGCAGATGGCTGCAGGCTTGCTGTGTTTCTGCATGGTTGTGGGGTTGCTGGCTGGCAGGGAGGCTGGCAGGCACCAAGGCTGGCAGGAAGGCTGGCAGGGAGGCAGGCACCAAGGCTGGCAGCAGGCAGACAGCAAGGCTGGCAGGCAGGCTGACAGGCAGGCAGGCAGGCACCAAGGCTGGCAGGAAGGCTGGCAGGCAGACATGAACCGAGGCTGGCAGGAAGGCAGGGACAGCAAGGCTGGCTGGCAGACCGGCTGGGCAGCAAGGCTTTGCAGGCAGGCTGGCAGCAAGGCTTGCAGGCAGGCTGGCAGCAAGGCTGGCAGGAAGGCTGCAGGCAGGCTGGCAGCAAGGCTTGCAGGCAGACATGCAGGCAGGGCAGGTAAGGCAGCCAATCCGTCCGCAGCAGGTCTTAACTCTGAATCGGCGACCTGCTTCCGAACTAATTCAGTTTTTTCCGGGGGGCTGACGCAATGCATCCCCCCCGATGCGCAATTAATTGCCAGGCATCCGCTGGCTTCTGCTGTGCATCCGCTGTTGCATCCGCTTCATCCGCAGTGCATCCGCTCTGCATCCGCTGTATCCGTTCCGCGTCCGCTTTGCTGAGGCCCCCCGGAAGCCCTGCGGTTGTGCCATCCGCTCCCATCCCGCTCCATTACCGCTGGGCTTCCATTCTGCATTCCGTTTTACCATCCGCCCTGCGTCCTCCCCACGTCCGTGTTATCCGCTCCGGTTATGCAAATTTTTGCCCCTTTTGAGAGCGGATAAGAACGGGTGGAACATTTTGCTCATCTGTTGTGTCCTTTTTGCATCCGTTGGCCGGTGTGACATGGGCTTTAGTTTTCATAAAATTGAGCACCACACAAGCACTGGCAACCTTTTTCATGAATAGATCAGCAATTGTGGGTTAACTTTGCCACCTAGTGCTGAAAAAGCAGACATGCAGAAATGTATTCACCAACGTTTGGCACAATTGTGGTTTAAAATTTTATGAATTCAAGTGTACTCATTCTTTGCATACTGCTCAGAATTAGTGGAATAGCTTTGCAATGCTTAATGGGGAAAATGTTGCTTAAGTAAAGACCAGGTTCAAAACAATGCAGGTAGTTGGGCAAATGTGCGTCTTCAGGGAAAATAGATCAGATAATATGGGATAAAGTTGATTTTTATGCACTTAGATATAGCACTAGATTTATAAAGTCAGTTCAGTTATTGAATCATATGATGCTTAGGAAAATGGATATTTAAGAGTCTCAATGTAAGGGTTTCCTCACTTTTTTCTCTTTCTTTCTTTGCAGCTATCCTTCACTCTAATATAGATTTTGGATTTTTCTTTTATATGGCCAAAACATCTCATTTTACTTTAATAACCTGGAGGCTACTGTACTGTTTATTTATTAAATAATAGGAATGAGGTTTGAATAATTCCTGAAGCTAGAATTTCAGTCTCTTGAGGAACACATCCTAGCAAGGTTTCTTTAAACAAAATACCCAATCACAGCTTCCAGATTTGTTAATGTTGCCGCCCAGAGTTTAAGAGGCTGTCTCCCTTAAAACCTGTTCAGGCAGGATCTTCATGAACTCTTTGCAATTTACTGTGCACAAGTCTGCTGCCTAATTTTCCCTCATCTTTTTTTGCAAATTCCACTACAAATCTTCCAGTTGTGAACATTTACAGCTTATGCAATGGAGTGCACCGTTGGAAGAATTGAAGGACCAGGTAGGAACATACAATCATGGAGAATTCTTCTCAGAGTCATATTCAAGTGAGGGGAGGCATATAAATTTTATAAGAAGTATGCAGTTACTAAGAATCAACAATAACTTTATAACTTATCATTATCAGCATTTTTGTTTTATTAAGAAACAGAATACATGTATGAGACATAATACACAAACACAAGCATAAATCTTAACTCTAAGCTATTAAACCTGTGAGGTTTGGCATAGTCCTTACTACTACTTACACATATACACACAAGTGAGTAGTTTCCTTAAAGGTGCAGTACATCTTTAAGGTACAGTTTATATATAAACTCTTCAATTCAAAACATCTTACAAAATATAAAAGCAACAGTTCAGACTCACTGTATTTTATTTTATTTTTTCTCTGTTCATCTGCTTCATCCTTCCTTCTGTATTGGATTGACTATTTTGGCTCATTTACACCAGTCTTCCTCCTCCCTTTCAAATATTCAGGTATAGAATAGACCAAGGGTCTTCAAACTTGGCAAGTTTAAGACTTGTGGACTTCAGCTCCCAGAATTCCTGAGCTAAATGACTGGAGGAGGAATTCTGGGAGTTGAAGTCCACAAGTCTTAAAGCTGCCAAGTTTGAAGACCCCTGGAATAGATGATACCTGACTCAATAGCAGTAACTGTGGGAGGGATCTAAGAGTTCAAATAGTCAGCCACTTAAATATGAGCAAGCATTAAAAGGCATTAAAAGAGGGACACAATCAAGATCACATGAAATGCTAGTACCAATGTATAATGTCTCCGTAAGACCATACTTGAAATATTGCATCCAGTTTTTGTTGCCTCGATATAAAAAAATACCCTAGAAAGATTACAAAGAAGAGCAATAAAAATGAATAGGGGACTGAGGGCTAAAACATATGAAGAACGTTTGCAGGAATTGGGTATGTCCAGTTTAATGTAAAGAAGGATTAGGGGTGACATGATAGCAGTGTTCCAATATTTCAGGGGTTGTCAAAGAGAAGAGGGAGTCAACCTATTCTACAAAGCACCTGAATGCAGGACAAGAAGCAATGGATGGAAACTAATCAAGGAGAGATCCAACTTAAAAATAAGGAAAAACATTCCTGACAGAATAGTTAATCAGAACAGTTAACAGATTGCCTTCAGAAGTTCTGGGTACTCTAACACCAGAGGCTTTTAAGAAAAGATTGGACAGCCATTTGTCTGAAAAGTATAGGGTATCTTGCTTAAGCAGAGGGTTGGACTAGAAGACTTCCAAGGTCCCTTCCAACTCTGTTATCTGATTTGTTTTGCAAAAAACATTGTAAACTCCTTTAACAACCATCTTGAAGGCATTTGATCCCCACTGTGGTTGTAAGTTGAGGACCACCTGTACATTTATTGAGACTGGCTATAATAACAGAAGATTACAGGTTTGATTGCATTGTATTTCCTCTTTCTTTTCCTCCTTTTTATATTTTGGTGAATTGGAGAGGCATCTGCCTGAACTGCTTGCAAGTGTTATCTGGTCATTCTAGATTTAGAAAATGTTTTGCCCTTTGTCACTTTGATGACAGAGTTTCATATCTCCATCAAGGTCATCTTCCTTACTCTCTTATGTTGGGAAATGCAAATATTTGGCAGTGGAGGAGACACAGGTGATTCCAGTGATTGATGACTCTCCCAGGCAATAGCCTATGATAACCTGTCTCAGCCTTTCTGAAGATTTAAATATAATTTGGCTAATGACATCTACTGTTAAAAATTCAGCATCAGATATCTTTGCTAATCTACTGAAAATCAACTATTCAGTCCAAAGATCCCATTGAATTTTCTACTTGCTGCAAGATTCCCACCCCCTCCCCAGGCCTAATTAAGAAAACTTATATACTTGCATAATGAAGCACACCTAGAGTCATTCTGTCCCCATATTGAGCTTTATTTACTCAATTAATATCTCATATTTCCACAATAAATAGAGTTCAGAAATTCTTCTCCCCTCCCCTGGGGATATTACCAACCATTGTTTGATGAGAAAGGGAGAGGGAGGAAGCACACCCAGATTCATCTTTTTTCCTGTCTTCACAACATCACCACCACCAATCTCCTTGTGGAGGAATTCTAGTGATGTTTTCCCCCACATCAGAGAACCAGCAGGTTCTGACCAATCCTGGAGAACCAGTAGTGGAAATTTTGAGTAGTTCGGAGAACTGGCAAACACCACCTCTGACTGGAGATTTTACAGTATCCTTCCCCTGCCACATCCACCAAGCCATGTCCACAGAACCAGTAGTAAAAAGTTTTGAATGCCACCACTGCCCCACATATTCAATTTATATTCACATAAACTGCTTTGAGTTGGTCGTTGCTTTGAATGAAGGAGGGGAGGGGGAGAAATAACAGAAAACATCAAAAATATTAATTCAAATATTTTTAAAAAATCAAATCTATTAGAAGGCAAAAGGAGAAGGACATGGCAGAGGATGTCCTTCCTCTGTTAGTGTTGTTGAGGTTAGTGTTGTTGAGGTAATGAACATGAATCTGGAAGATGGTAGAAGACAGGAGGCCTGGCATGCTATGGTCCATGAGGTCACAAAGAGTTGGACATGACTTAGTAACTGAACAACAACAAATTAGCAACCATTTAAAAGAAATTACATAGCAATCCCCAACACTTCTATCTGGAATCCTTACTTCTGATAGTGAATGGGCTGAAACAAATAGCAAAAGACTGAAAAAAATTTTTTGTCTTTCTAGGGCAGGATTGTCAAACTCATGTTGTTGTGGTGATGTCACATGACATATTGAGACTTTTTTCCCCTTCACTAAACTGGGTGTGGGCATGGCCAGCATGTGACGCATCGAGCCCAGGAGTTTGACAGCCCTGTTCTAGAGGACCTTAAAGATAAAATTTGCCTTGTCCCTTGATATGGAAGCTGCAGAGCCCTAGAAATAGCCATTGTGAGGATATCTTCTGCCTTACCTGTCAAAGATATTTCTGACTGATGGGAATGAAAATGGTTTCTGCCAAGGATTTTAAAACTCAGCCAGATTGATTTGAAATAATGTGTTATGGCCAAATTCCCAGAAATCTTGGCTACTTCCGCTGTAGGATTATTGTGATGTTATTTTCCATTATTTCTACCATCAACATCCTATTATTTCAGGTGTCAGTCAGATGTTATCTTGAAAGGGATATATAATAATCTCTGAATGATTTGCATTTGGGTAAGGCTAGCAAGATGCTTGAATGCTAATTTGTTGAAGCTATAATTGTGTATTACTCAAAATAGATGACATTTCAATGATATTATTAATCACGCTATAGAGCATTGCACACCAGAACAACTAAACACAAGAACAGTTTTTCCCCGAAAGCCATCACGCTGCTAAACAAATAATTCCCTCAACACTGTTCAACTGTTTACAAAGTGTGCATTACATTACTGTTAATATTCTCATCACTCCTTCTCATCCATCCCCTCCCACTTGTGATTGTAGGACTGTAACTTTGTTGCTTATATCCTTACGATTTATATTGACTGTTTCCTATATTGATTGTTGATTGTACCCTATGACTATCATTAAGTGTTGTACGTTATGATTCTTGATTCTTAACGAATGTATCTTTTCTTTATGTATACTGAGAGTATTTACACCAAGACAAATTCTTTGTGTGTCCAATTACACTTGGCCAATAAAAGTATTCTATTCTATTCTAATCTATTCTATTCTATTCTATTCTTTCATTCATGGCCAGGTCTTTATGTGATTGTCCTTTATTTTGGTGGCTTTTGATTTCTTAGTGTAACTTTCATATTCAGCAATTGGACATGCTGATTAGCAATCTATGTAAGTAGAAAAGCTAAACTTAAAATGATTTTTATTTTTTATTTTATTTATTTATTTGATTTGTCAATTGCTTACAAGATAATAGATATACGTACAAACATGAGTAAGAAAACAGAAAATAGTTACGAATAAATGGGGACAATAGAATAGGGATGGTAGGCACGATGGTGCACTTATGCACGCCCCTTTTTTGGAGGGTTATACATTTTATTTCTGATTAATTCAATGAAATTAGACCAATATAAACCAAATTGGGTGTTTGAGGAATATTATTCTTATTATATATTTTTGTTAGATAACTATGTTAATTGAATGTAATTCTTACTTGAAACCAACTCAGGTTAATATTGTTTTTATATACATGTCGGTTACTCTAGTTTAGCAATGAATTTCCAACTTAGTGTAATGTAGAGCCTTCAAATTCCCACCCAGTCTCAAATAGTACAACTCTTGCTGCCCAAACCTCCCAACCAACCAAAAATCCAATTAGAATCTCTGAGTCATCCTTTTTTTTAAAAAAAAAAAAAAGTGTACTCCTTACATGCTTCTGGATCCATGTTGCTTTTAGCCACTATTTATTTATTTAACTCAATTTAGGTATTGCCCAATTGCAAATCATCCATGGATAATTCACAATAAAAATAAAAGCACAAGATGGAACAAGATGAGATCCAATCACTCCATACAAGAAATAAAGGGGTCTATTCACCTCAACCCCAGCCTGAAAGAACCACCAGATCTTCAAGGCTTTTCAGGATTTGATCAGGATGGGAGTCACATGGAGATAGGCAGGGGGAATTTCATTGTGAAATCCCACGATAAAAAAGGCACATTTCTGGGTCCCCATGGATGGAACTGTTTGATTATAAAGATCTGGAACATACTAACTCTGCTGGCATATACTGGCCATCAGAAACCATGGGAGATGTAGGGCTTTATAGGTAAAGGCCAGCATGGATTAAATCAATATATAAAACTAAAATCTTTGTGTCATCTTGAGAAATGACACAAAATCACTACAAAACTCAAAATTGTAAAATTTATACTGATACCACTCACCATTATTTATCACTACCTAAAATAAATAGACATGATCTTTTGAAAAAATATACTTCAAAACAATCAGTAAAATCAATCATCAGTCCATATCAATAGAAGTCAATATAAAACTCATTCTCTACTTTCAAAATATCCCAACCAGATTTCCTTACCAGGCCTTCTGGCAAGACATAAGGTACATGAGCTGTAATTTAGACCACACTTTCAGGACCAGATATTCTTCATCCTTGGTTAGATAGGGCCATAATAGATATAATATGGGAGAATTGTGAATAGGAACTTTGAATAGGTATATTTAGATCATTACTGTAGAGCTAATTCTTATCTTGAGTTGCTGATTTTCCTCAGGCTCCATATTAAATGGTAAAATTCTGCATTAGTATGATTCTCAGACTCAGGGGTATCTTAACTTTCAGAAGAAAAATCTGGTATGGTAGTTCTATCTGAAATGTTTCATTGAGGAGAAATAAGTTTGTTATTCCTAAATTTTAAAAATTCTGCTTCCGTGTTGGCAAATCTCCTGTTTGAGACATAATCCCTATTCAGGCATTCAGATGTTCACAACATACAGGCTACATTGGGACACATGCATTGGCTTCTGCTTTATTTATTTCCATCTTTATCAGATTGATGGTGAAAATCTAAAGCACAAGTTCCAGAAATGACCATTCTTGCACAGCTACCAGTATAAGACATTGACTAATGAAAATGCTGAAATATGCCCCAAGAAAATCTGATGATCTTGAAAAATGGCATACCATTTTAAAAATAAATATAAAATGAGTTTTTAATCTAAAACCAGCAGAAAAGAGTAGATAATGGTCTGAGGCATTTTCAAAGAATTAAACAATCTTGATTTATTGATTTTATTCATTTATTTACTATAATTTAGTGCTGCCTACTGACTAGACTCTAATGGCTTACAATTTTAAAAATGTTAAGGTCAATATTCTATGTAAATCAATCCAATAATATTCATGCAATCATTACCTATGCTGTCACTGCTCTTCTATTCAAATGCCCCATGAGAGAAGACTGTTATCACCATCTTTCTAATTACTGAATGAGAACACAGCATCTTGACTTTGTAGAATAAGCTTCTCTGAAGTGATGGAGTTGTTACCAAGAAAGCCATAGTCAGGGCTTTTGTCTGCTTCTTGCTTGGTCTCACAGAAAGTGGGCACTCTTTCTGACTAGGCTGTGTCTACTTAGCGCATATGTTTCCAAAAGTATTGGATTAAGTGAAGTGTGCCATCCTCATCCACATCCTGCTATAAACCATCAAAAGAATGACCAACGTGTTTTTGCCTCATGACTAGGCTTGAGCCCTGACTAAAAAGAATTTAAATAATATTTATTATGCAGGGTTACTTCTAAGTTGTAGTCCAGTCATCTTTTTTAGTTTCCACTTTGTCTTTACATCCACATTTTGATCACTGCTACAACCACTGCCTGCAATGGTCATAAGTGTAAAAAATTGTCAGAAGTCACTTTTTTCAGTGTCGTAACTTTGAACAGTCACTAAATGAATCATTATAAATCGAGGAATACCTGTATTTCTGATAATAATTGGTTGTTAATGAGTGGAGTGGGAAGGACTGCCATTTTGGATCTATCTCAACCCTGAGCATGGCGCCATGAGATATGTCTATGTGGGTTTTTTAAAACACCCAGTGTTTGTACTGTGCATGGTGATTCTCACACATGATTTCTTTTGGGGATTACTGAAGTGATCATACAAAACAGCATGATGCATGAATTTTTCAAGAGGTTTTAGGCTGCAGTCTATGCAAAACATTGCTCACTGCTTTGAGTAAAAAGATGCTTTGTTGACTCACAAATACAAGCTTCTTGGAAAATGATATATTTCATCAGATCTAACTCTCTTCCCATTATGTTTCAAATCTTTTAATTTCATCCCAAGAAATAGCAGAAAGGAAAGTACAGTGCAGAACTTTTATGAAAAAAATAATAACAGACCTCTGTCAATCTGTGTTCCTCAACTTTGACAAAACTAACATGTAGCTTCCATAATTCCCTAGTCAAGAGTCAAGCGGGCTGACTGGGGAATTCTGGGAGTTGAAATACACACATTAAAGTTGTCAAGGCTGAGAAACTCTGCTGTAAAGAATCCCCATAATACATTTTTTCTAAGTATCATAAATCCTTCCCAAGCCTTTCAATCTCTTCCAAGAGGAAATCAACATCTGCTTTTTGGGTTGCTGGATTAGAGAAGACCATTCGGAAAAAGTTCACATTTTCTCCTAAAGGCTGGTAGCTAACCATCGTAGTGCCTTCTTCAAATATCCTTGCTTTTATTTTTGGAGCAACCTGGATAGATAGGACAGAAAACAGTACTTAATTCTGGGATAATGCCTTGAAGAGACTAAGGAACAAGAAGTAGCAGCCATTATTTTGGAATGATGGAAGAAATATGAATTAAAGTATATGTTTATATTGTATTAAAATATGGTAAAACTTATGCTTATCAATATTGACATTTTAGAAACATCTTCATATTGATATGAACTTTTTTCTTTATCTTTCAAGATTTAAACATTCTAGTGTTAATATTATGTGATCAATAGTCATTCAATGGTGAGTCTTTGATTAGAAAAATAAACAAAGTAGAAACAGACTGGAATGAAATGTTAGGTGAAACCATGCAGAATCAAAACAGTCCATCAGAAGCTGAAAGCAAAACTAGATCTTCAGCCATTGCAGATTGTATCTACTATGCATAGATTAGATTACCCTTTCCCAGATGCTTGACTGCATGACCCTTCATCTCTAGAAGTCATACTCAATGGTTCATTGGTTAGGACAGTAAGAATTGTCCTCTACCATATTTAACTTATGCGAAATATGGGGGGGATAGATAGAACATTTTAGTTCTGTAAATACTTACTCCAACACAGTGTTTTTCAAACTTGGCAACTTTAATACATGTGGACTTCAACACCTAGAATTCCATACCCCAAATGGTTGGCTACAGAATTCTGGGAACTGAAGTCCACATATATTAAAGTTGCTAAGACTTTTTTTTTTTTTGGGGGGGGGGGGGGGGGCTGGGTGTGGCGNGGGGGGGGAGCCAGAAAATGTACATATGAACTTTTACCTGATGAAGTCTTTCGTCTCTTTCTGGCCCCTTTGGGATATGTCGAAGACTTGGTGGGATATACCAGAAGCATACATTGCTAAATTCAGGCTTGAAGATTAAAAAAAAGAAGACAAGAAACATTTTTATTTCTGCAACAAATGTTCTACTTTATCAAATAGTCAGGAAAAGTTATAACCTGAAATCTTATAAACAAAATTAAAATAAATCCACTCTTTGTGCAAAATCCTTACCATCAATATGAACCCATGATAAGCCCACAAATTGCTCTTCCCGCATTTTCTTGTACCTGTTGACATTGCATGAGTTCTTCTCTTTTCCATTTAATGCCCAGCATGAAAAAAAACTCATTGGAAATTTCAGCCACTCTACTTCCTTCCTTCCGAATTGCCTCTCCATTAAACACAACTATTCATCCCTGTTTAACATAGGGTGAAATATTTTCTCCTGACAACCCAATAAACATCACAAAATAGCTCAGAGGTCATTTCTCTACTGAGGAGTCAAAATTCATTATGAATTAAGATAACACTTGTTTTTATTAAGTTCGCTGAAGCCTTAAATATTGGCTGAATTTGTTTCTGCATGAACATAAATTTTAACTTTATTGAGAATTACCATTGGTTCAGGTGTATGATATTTCCATCAAACATTTATTAATATCTACTGAAATAAAATGTGTGAAAACACAATCTATTTAAATTTCATTAATTATATACAAGTCTCTGAGGCATCTCAATGAATTATTACATGTTTTAAAACTGGTTATTTTCTATTAGCTCAGAAAAAATTGATGCATGTGAAGAACATTCCATAAATACCAAAAATTTAAGCTGTAGAACCTTTCCAGATCTAACTTATATTGATTTTAATTTTTCATAGTCCTTTTTTTAGTTTAGTGATCATTTTACAACTGCTATTTGTGAAACATTTTAATGTCTTTTGATTCATATTGCACATTTGCTCCTCTATTTTTCTCTCCTGTGGCATTATGAAAACTAAGGATTGCCTTTTGTGATGTTCACATATTTATAAAACATTTTTCATTTTACACGTTAATAGCTCAGGGAAATCTCTGGGGCTTAACATCAAATAAATATGCACCCACATGAATTTGTAAAGAAGTTCTGGAAAATGTAGAATTCTAGCATTACAACTCTTCTCAGCTGAAAGAGAAATATGAGGTTCATAACCATTTTTAAACATATTTTCATTTAATCTGATTAATTTATTTGGCAGCTACTGAATCTAGCAAAAAAGATGATTCATTCTTCCTAGTCACTGGAAATCTTGATTCATACCCAGGATGTGTAATGCAAATAATTCACTTGCATGAAGGTTCATATGCAAAGTTTCCGCTAAGGAAAAAATAAAGACTAAGGGGAAAAAAGGACTGGAGAAGGTGGGGGTAGAAGAGGAAAAACACATTTATTCATATAATCCAGCCAAGAAAGATTGGAAGACCTTTGTAACTTTTGTAATAATTAATAATTAGTATGCCCATTTATTTATTTTATTTATATCCCGCCATTATTGTTTTTACAAATAACTCAAGACAGCAAATGCAGGCAATATTCCTTCTTCTTCTTCTTTTCCCACAATAACAACCTGCGATGTGGATAGGGCTTAGAGAAACTGGCCCAAAGTCAGCCAGCTGGCTTTCATCGCTAAAGCAGGATTTGAATTTATGATCTCCTGCTTTCTAGCTGGTTTCTTAACCACTAGACCGAACTGGCTCTTTTCATCCTTTGTGAAGAAGACTTGTGGGATCTGAACACTATAGAACAGGGGTGTCAAACACAAGGCCTGGGGGCCAGATATGGCCTATGAGGCCATCCTAGAATCAGCAAAGGGCTGGCCTGTGGTGCCTCTGCCAGCAAAACTAGAGCTTGGGAGTTCCTCAGGCAGTCCTCTGAGCTCCATTTTTGCTGGCATAGGGTTACAGGAGGCTATCACAGCTGAAAACGGAGCTCAGGAACCTCAGGCCACCACAGGTGCCCCGAATACAAGTGATGTTGAGCTGGCCACACTCACCCTGCCCACACCCATACCCCTGGCCCTCCAAGGTCAAACACAACCCTGATGCGGCTCTCAATAAAATTGAGTTTGACACCCATGCTATAAGATTAACAAAATAAAGAAGTACTGCCACTGTTAACTCCTAACCTCAGCATCAAAAACCAGCTCATAGCTGTTTCTTGTCTTGAGTTCCTTGTAAAGATATTCTGCAAGTTCCAAAAATTTATTGATAAGAATTTCAAATCCTCCTGTGCCCTGTAAGACACAAAAGGCAGAACAAACATGGGTCATTCTATTGTCTACTGCAAGTTGGCAGGGTAAAATATCAATGATTTATCTGGGGCCAGCAAACAATTAAAATGAGATCCTCCCACTGTAAAGTAACATAATGGCTATATTGTAATTTCAGAAGCTGCCTTTTCAAGAATGCAAAGATTCCTCTGCAGATTTTAATTAATTAATTAATGCATTCATTCAAATGTATTGCAAATGGATTTGTGTATATACATTTATTAATGGTATTAATTTTCACTGAAAAAATATTATCAAGTGATGTAACATTAAAAACTATGAAACTGAAAGCAACAGACTTGTTCATCTTTAGTCAGACACTTCATCCAGTAATGAATGTGCTCCTACTTTAACTCTCCACATTAGCCATAGTTTGAAGACATCAACATGTCGGCCACACAAGATTGACTTGTCTCCAGTGTCATAAACTGTATCATAAGCCTTGTCTGGTTGGAAGAGATAGTCAGCACAGAGCTGATTGCAGGCTTGGAGAAGACCCTAGGGGAGATAGAGAATGAGAAAAGCTTTGACCAACTATTTTATTTTACGTATTGGCTCAATGGCTAAGACACTGAGCTTGTCGATCAGAAAGGTTGGCAGTTTGGCAGTTCGAATCCCTAGTACCATGTAATGGAGTAAGCCCCCATTACTTGTCCCAGCTTCTGCCAACCTAGCAGTTTGAAAGTATGTAAAAATGCAAGTAGAAAAATAGGGACTGTGTACGTTCCATGTGCCTTCAGTGTTTGGTCATGCTGGCCACATGACCACGGAGACGTCATAGGACAGCGTTGGCTTTTCAGCTTTGTAACGGAGATGAGCACTGCCCCCTAGAGCCGGAAAATGACTAGAAATGAATCAGGACAGGGCTGTGATGCCCACCAAGCTAAATGTATAATATCCATGTATTAAATTGCTCTTCAGTTAATGGCCACTTGTTCAGTGACTAAAGTTGTGATAGTACTGAACAAGTGGGTTACAACCAGTCCTCAAAATTTTGGCTGTCACAGCAGCCCTGTGCTCATCATCAGTTCACGATTCAAGTGCTTGGCAACAGTTGTAGTATCGTACAGTCATGTGGCTACCTTTTGTAATCTTCCTTGTCAGTTTCCCACAAGCAAAGTCAACAGGGAAATCAGCAGGGAAGGTTATAAGTCAGTTCCATCACTTTTTTCTAAGGAGCCCCACTTGTATTCCGTAATGAACTTGTGCTGGAGCAAACTGTCCCCAGCTCCACTAATCGTCTCTATTGCCCGTATGAGTGCTCAAAAGTAAGCCAATTAATTTCAGTAAAAGTAGCTTCCATATGATACAATGGTAGCCTTGTCCTACAAATCTTTCTTTGTGCAATATTATTTCAACATTATTTAGATAGAAACATTATTTTTATAGCAAACAGGTAGATCTGGACAAAAAAACAAAAAAAAAAAAATTACCTTTTCATGGACTAAAAAAGCCGAGCACTGTAGAGGAACACCCATCAGTTTGTGAGGATTCCATGTAACAGAGTTGGCTCTAATTAAAGAAGAGAACTTTAATATCTGCAAATGCTTTAATATCTGTGTTAATATCTGCAACTATATGATTACAGGAACTCAACAAAAAAACAGAAACAAAGAAAGGGGATTTTAAATATGGAACACTTAAAGAAAATATAAATATTTTTTTTTAAAGGTGGAAAAAATAAACTCTAAAATTATGTACAGAACTCCGATCACTCTATGATCCTGTGTAAATGTATGCATTTATTTACTAGTCATTCGGGCACCATACACTCTAATTCAGTGAAAAACCACTGTTCACTGGATATAAGTATCAGACTAGAAGTGGTTGATGTATTAAGAGAAGATCCCACTCTCATATACATCCTGCTTCCTTCTTTCCCATCCTTTTAATTGTAATTGTAATGTCATACTGTTCTAAGGAATATTTATTGTTCATGATTTTATTGGCATTTAATGTTTGTAAGCTGGTCAAAGTCACCTCGAGGTGACACAAGTGGCAAACAAATATAATAAACAACAAACAAAAATATTTAATGATAAGCTTGCGTTTTTAGTTCCTGATTATCACCAGTTCTTTTACTTGGTACATAAAATGAGGGAAGTATTCCCACATTCAGTTTAACTGCAAGTGTTAGGGTTTGTTTAGGGGATAACTCTACTCTCTGTGATTAGTTGAACTGGGTCTATTAATGCTTTTCCGTTTTCCCAACATATATCTCTTTGACCTTCAACTGATGCACTGGTTGTAGGAATAGGATCTAGATTTTTCCCTCCTGCTTCTCATAATACAACTCACTTTGGTTGTCCATGAGTCATTATCATTGTAATTATATTCTTTATCTTCTCTCCAGGGAGAGGTTAGAAACAAACAAACAAAAATACTGTATTAATCTCACTGCCATACAAATAAATTACTTCACAAGATGCTTACCTTTCAATGCCACTCAACTTATGGGAATGCTTTCTTGACAATAGTAAACCACCTCCCCATGATGCCTATTGAAATTAAACACACAGTTATCGAAATGAAAAGATTCCACCTTTTATCACATTTTGCCACCCATACTTACTTACAGTGGCCTTTCAAAAATATAAGGGAAAAGAATCCCAAAAGGAGAAATCAGAGAAAAAAGAAAAGTCTGATTGTCTGATTTTATAAAACTTTTGCTTTGTATTAAGCAGAATACAGAGTAGTTCTTTTTGTTCTGTTGCATTCTGGGAGAGGAGGAGCAGTGCTTGAGTGGGAATAATTGTGTTTTATAAGGTATTAAAAATAAAAGTTATTGTATTTGTATTCAATAGTGGAAGGAAAGACTAGAATATACAATTTTGGAGAATCAATGATACCAAGTATGAAGGAATAAATTAGAAATAGGAATAGGAATAGGAAAAAGAACAGAACAGAACAGAATGGAACGGAACAGAACAGAACAGAACAGAACAGAATAGAAGCTGGTAGAGACCTTGGAGGTCTTCTAATCCAGCACTCTGCTCAAGCAGGAGACTCAAGACCAGTGGTGTCAAATTCATATTGTCATGGCAGCATCATGTGACATATCAGGACTTTTTTCTCCTTCGCTAAACTGGCGTAGGCATGACCAGCATTTGACGCATCCAGCCCAGGGCCATGAGTTTGATAGCCCTGCCCTATACCATTTCAAGTGGTTGTCCAGTCTCTTCTTAAAAACTTCCAGTGATGAAGCGCCCATGATTTCTGAAGGCAATGTGAATATACATTTAACAGATAATCAGAGTTGGAAGGGACTTTGTAGGTCATCTAGTCCAACCCCCACCCAAGCAGGAGACCCTACACCATTTCTGAAAATGGCAGTCAATCTCTTCTTGAAAGTCTCAAGTAATGGCGCTCTCAAACAACTTCGAGGGCAAGCTGTTCCATTTGGCTGATTGTTTCTCCTGTCAGAAAGTTGCTCCTTTTTTCAGGAAAAATCTTACAATTAAAGGCCCTGTCACACTGCCCAACGATGCAAAACGTATGTAAAAAGGACACAACGGACGAGCAAAATGTTCCATCCGTTTGTTATCCACTCTCAAAAGGGGCAAAAATTTGCATAACCGGAGCGGATAACACGGAAAGGAACAGACGCGGGAGGACGCAGGGCGGATGAAAAGCGGATGCGGAATGGAAGCCAGTGATGGAAGCGGATGGGAGCATCTGCAAGGCTTCGGGGGACCTCAGCAAAGGCGGATGCGGAACGGATACAGCGGATGCACAGCGGAATGCACAGCGGAGAAAGAGCGGAAGCCAAGCAGATGCACAGCGGAAGCAGAACGGATGCCAAGTGTTAATTGCACATGCGGGGGGATGCATTGCGTAAGCCACGCGGATATAAAGGGAAGCAGCTCGCACGTGGCCAGCATTCAGAGGAAAGACCTGCTGCTGGATACATCGTCTTCCCTGCCCTGCCTGCATGCCTGCCTGCAAGCCTTGCTGCAGCCTTCCTGCAGCCTGCTCCAAGCCTCCTGACCAGCCTCCCCTGCCAGCCTTGCTTTCTGACTGCCTGCCAGCCTTGCTGCACCTGCTTCCAGCTCCCTGCAGCCAGTCTGCCTGCAAGCCTCGTGCCTGCCTGCCTGCCTGCCTTCCTGTCAGGCCTTCCTGCCAGCCTTCCTGCCAGGCTTCCTGCCAGCCTGCCTGCCAGCCCTTGGTACCCGCGCCTCTGCAGGCTTCCTGCCAGCCTTGGTGCTCAGCCTTCCTGCCAGCCTTGGGTGCCTGCCAGCCTCCCTGCCACAGCAACCCCACAACCATGGGAAGAAGCGAAAGCCTCAGCAACTGCGCCATCCCTGGCAGAGAGACAGGGCCACCCTCCGCCCCTGTCCCTGACTCTGCTTCTGCTGGGGCTTCTGCTGCTCGGGCTCGCTCTTCTGGTGCTGGAGCTTCTGCTGAAGCTGCTCCTGGCGGTGGTGCTTCTGCTGGTGCTTACTCTGCTGAAGTTGCTCCTGGTCCTGCTGGTCCTGCTGGTCCTGCTCGTGCTCCTGGACTTGCTCGTATGCTCGTACTGCTCGTGCTCCTGGTCTTGCTCATCCTGCTCGTCCTGCTTGTGCTCCTGGACTTGCTCATCCTGCTCGTCTGCTCGTGCTCCTGGTCCTGCTCGTGCTCCTGGCTTGCTGGCGCTGCTGGTGCTTACTCTGCTGGTGCTGATCCTGGTCCTGCTGGTGCTGCTGCTGCTGATCCGGCTGGTGCTGCTGCTGCTGATCTGCTGGTGCTGCTGCTGCTGCTGATGATGATTTATGAACTGCTGGTGTGATGATGATGATGATGATGATGATGATGATGATGATGATGATCCTGCTGTGCTGCTGCTGGTGGTGTGGAGGAGCACCCCTACTACCTGGGAGCCCTCTGATGAGGGCCATCTGGTCCTGCCAAAGGAGGAAGAGGCGTATGTGACAACGGGAGAGGAGGCAATACTATATTGAGGAGGAACACGAGGATGAGGTGCTGTAGTGGCTGAGAGAGAATGACTATCTGTGGCGGAAGGGACACCGCTGTACAGGGACACCAAAAGGAAGCAGGCTGCTTGAGAGGAAGGCGTAGAGTATGGGCTACACTTCGGAGGTGCTCCTCGGCTGTGGAAGCACATGCACACCTGGTACGGGAAGCTCACCTGAAGAAATCTGGCCAGGCCACGGTTAAGCTGACGACAGAGAGACCTACGTCATGGCCAGGTGCAGCTTCCTGGAGGGTGAGATCCGCCACTGAGGAGCACCAGGAGCCCCTCTCACTACCTCTCTCTCCGGCAGCCTGCTGAGAGCCAGTCCTCTTCCAGCCGAGAGTCAGTCCTGTCTCCAGGCAGATTTCTGTGGCGTGCCATGGTGGAGAACCCGTGACAGGTGTTGTAACCATGGTGGAGCCGGTGGAGGACTCACAGCCGTACCCGCATCCACCACCCCCCAGCTCTACCTCCACAGAAAGGCAGAGAGCCAGACAGCAGGAGGGACAGAGCCACATTGCCTGCTGGAGATCAGGGACACCATCCGGACCAGCATAGATCTCCTCTCTCACCTGGTTCACACCGACTCCTCATCCTCCAACTGCAAGCCCTTCTCACCTATGTCAACCAGACCCTCAGGGACATGGAGGAACCCAAGTACCAGGTGGTGAAGGACCGGATCACCGAGCTGCTTCACAACCTCCAGATCCAGAGGACCCCCTCCACCCAGTCCAGGTCTGCTCCTCCACCCCAGGTGATGTCCCTCCCATTCAAGCTTCCCACAGCCCTCACCTACCAGGGCTACGGCTACCAGGAGGTCCAGCAGCACAGGCAGCAGCCCTTCCAGTCCAGGCACGGAGTCATCGGGCAACACCGTTGCCACCGTTCCACTTGATCCCACCGATGCCACCCATGCCAATGATGCCACCGACAGCAATGCCACCCATGCACCATGCAGTCCTCACCAGCTGTAGACCAGACAGCCCCACTACACTACTCTTCCTCTACCCCAGCCAAGCTGCCTCAGTACATCTGTCATCATACTGGGGCTGACACCCATGGCATGGAGGAAGGACCTCTCAGCATCAAGGGTCTGAACCAGCTGTCCGAAGAGTTCTCAACAACGTACCTGTTGTCCTCTCAGGGCAGCACCAGTGGGCTTCAACAGCACTGCAGCAGCAACCACTCCACAGCACCTGGACCCTTCACCCCTGAGACTGGGCACACCTCTGATGACCGTGAAGACTGCAGAGACTGGGTGTGGACTTTATTTGGACACTTGACTGGGTCATTTTCTTTTACAGCTTGTTGTTCAATAAAGTTTATCTTGATTCACTACACTTGCTTCATTTCTTTTTTTTTAATAAAGTCTTGGTGGAAAATTTTAGAATTGGTTTAGCCTTTGTATGCTTGTGGGATGGGTTAAGATAGCAGTGGGGTGGCAGGATACTTTGGGATGGATAATAGCTTGTGGAAAAGATAAACCTCTAGTGCAAGCATAATGGGACTGTATGGTCCACCTTCCCAGGTGCCACACTATGGCCTTTATTTTCAATAATAATGTAATAATCATCCACCATGTCAACACAAACACAACTCTTTATTAAACGCCCTGTTCATTGTAGGCCCCATCCAACATACATGGCCAATTCATCCGTGTTAATGAGACAGGCTGAGGAAGCACCCATCAATCATCTATCATCCTGTCTTGCCACTCCACTGCTCCAGCTGGGGAGTTGCACCAGTTTTCAGGAGGTTGCGCTGCTTCTTCCTTCACGTGAGGGAAGTTAGGGCCTTGCACATCTCAGTGTCTATTAGGTTTGCCCTTGCCTCCATTCCCAGGCTCATGTCCCATTGCCTTGTTGGAGTCCACGAGCCTGTTCTGCAAGACTGGGTAGCGGTGCGCATGAGATTGTGCAGGATGCAGCAAGCTTCCATGATCTCCTCACGGTCTCTGGTGATGCTGCATGGTGGTGAGAAGTACTGGAACTGTTGGCCAGGATGCCAAAGGCGTTCTCCACCACCCACCTTGCCCTGGACAGCTGTAGTTGAAGATCCTCTCTTCACGGGTGAGAAGTCTTGAAGTGTAAGGCTTCATGAGGTAGGTTGTGAGGGAGAAGGGTCATCCCCACGATGAAGTAGGGCACATCTTGCGTGTCATTGGGCATGGGTTGGATCTGGAAGCCCATGATGAGGTTGCCTTCCAGCCCCTCCTTGAGGTCACTGGCCTTGTATACCTGGGCATCTGAACATGACTCGTTGCCTGAAGCATCGATGTACATGAACTTTGAGTCAGCATCGACCATGGCGAAGAGGCAAATGCTGAAGAAGCCTTGTAGTTGAAATAAGTGGACCCGACTTGGGTGGCGCTTTGCAGGCCACGTGCTTCCCATCTATGGCTCCAATGGTGTGGGGGAAATTCCACCTCTGATACCACTGTTCTGCACCTTTTTCCATCCTTCTTCAGTGGAGGGACTGGAGGAGCTCCTCCAGGTATTCTCGATGATGGCCTGCACCACTTCTCTGACACAATGCTGATGGTGTTGTGTGGCACCTCCAGCCGTATTGTATGCTCCTGTAGTGGTCCCTGAGGCCAGGTGGCGCAGAGTCAGTGCACCTTGAGCCCAGGGTCCAGGCTGGGCCGGAAGTTGGTGTTTGCCTTGGTCAACTGGGTGTCAGCCACTGCACAAGTTAGTCAACATGGCTGGAGGCATCCTCATGAAGTTCTGGAATGCACGAGTGTCTTCGTTACTGAGCTCCACCATCAGCTTGTTGTACAGTCCGTACTCTGCTCTTCCCCCGATCCATCTTTGGACCCAGACGCTTCTGGCCGCCTCTTTTTTCTTCCCATAGTAGAGTTCACAGAACCTGTAGATGGCTTTGTACTGTTGCAGAACGATGGTGGCTGCCAAAAGGACTGTGTTACGATCCACGGTTGACATGACTGGTAGCTGTGAAGAGCAAGAGTCAGATGAAGGCTGCAGAGGTCTGCACAGCTGGGATGCTGGTCTGAGAGTGAGATGCAGGTGAGTTTGCTCCCCTTTTTATAGGCAGTATGGTGTCCCTTTGCATCCTCTAGACATCCTGTAGACATCCTTAATATCCGAGATAGGTCCCGTCTGCGAACGTTTTTTCCGTTTAAATGCTTTGTTCCTCGTGCTGCATCCGTTCTGCATCCTTTCCGCGCCGTTCCGCTTCCTCCTGCGTCTGAGCGGTGCGAGTTGTGCGGATGCGGAACGGATGCCTAGCGGATATAGTGATGCGTAAGGATGCGTAACGGATGCCTAGCGGATGCAGAATGGATGAATTGATACTTTTTCCGCGCAAAAGTTTTGAGCAGCTCAAAACTTTCTGAGCAGATGAAACATCCATAAACGGATGCTGGATGGATAGAGAGGAAGCAAAACAGAGGCAGTGAGTACAAGAACGGATACATCATGTTAACCAACGGATGGCAAGCTTTTTTGTCCGTTTTACATCCTCTTTGCATCCGTTGGTGTAGTGTGACAGGGGCTTTAAACATGAAATTAACGAATTAGAAAATATTATTTCATGTTTATTGGACACTCAAAATAATGATCATTATTTTTTTAATGTGGGCATTGTAAAAGATTTAACAGTTTTTCTTAATTCATATGATCTGGTCTTTCCAATTGTAGCCTTGTTTAATCACTGCCAAAATATGTAGGAATATAATGTTATAGTTAAGGAACCATGCAATGTTTAATTACATTTGTAAAATATGAACTTTGTCATCTCATGAGAAGCTTTGGCTCTGTTGGAGCAACTGGAAAGAAACTTACTTTCTAATATTAAGGACAGTACATAGGATATGGCTTTGTTGTCTCATGATAAGGATTGAATTAATGTTATACTGTTATTTTAGTTATTGATCCTTTTTCTGTTTCTTTTGTTGTCATTTCCAGTATATACTAATCACCATTTTATTTATTTGTTTGTTTGTTTATTTATATCCCACCTTTATTATTTTTACAGATAACTCTGGGTTAAGGTCTATCATCGCTAAGGAGAACCCTTAGCCAGGTTCTAGCCTGGGCCTTAACCGCTAGACCAAACTGGATATAATAACAGTATGCTGATATGATGGTGCAGCAAGTTATTCTTTGACTTCAGTTTTCTATTTGTATCCTTTATTGAAAATATTGTGTTTAAAACTTTTAAAGTTAAACTAAGCTTTTTAAAAGTTTAAATAACATAATGTACTGTTTGAGAGCTGGCTTGATGTAGTGGTAAAGGCACCAAGTTCAAAAACAGGAGTCTTTAAGTTCTAATCCTTTGGCACAAAATTGTCTGGGTGACATTGAGTCTTTTAGCTTCTGCAGTCCAGACGGTTGCAAGGACTTGACACAAAGTACATTTTAAAATGTACCATATTATGTACTGAATAATATTAATTAGTCATAGGAAGGAAATTACTGAAGTCAAATAACAAATCTCCTGCAACAACCCATTAGTTATATTCTGGCTAAGGGTGTTATCCTGATATAACCAAGATTTTCTTCTTACCTAGGTTTACATTAAGTGAATAATCTTAAGGATGGCAATGACCTTTCTCTCCTTGAAAGCCAGTAACATCTTTCATGGTTATTTTTGCTCATTGTGTGAAATTATAAATCAATCTTATAAATCAACCAATTTTCCGAGTTCTAAATGGTCTTAATAACTGTTATTTATACACATGTCTTTGGACTGTGTAAATATTTATCTGAGCTGTATAAATCTATCAAATAGATGTTACAAAATCTGAAAAAACAAACACTAGAGTCTGCAATATCCATAGAAACAAGCAACCTCTCTTCAAATCATTAAAGCCATCCAGAGTCATTTTAGAGGGTAAGATGGGCAGCATATAAATTTAATCAATCAGTAAGTATATTTTTTCTAGACTCATAAAGCTGATTTGTAAGCTGCGTCAAGCTAACTCTGCATACTGAGAAACTGGGCCTGTACATTTGTGAGCAGACAACTGGCAGAAGCTTATAGAGCAGCTCAACTTCGGTTTCACCACAAATTTGTTGCAGCACTGAGTATGAAAACAAGGATCTTACATCCACATGCAGCCAAAGATTGTATTTTTCACAAATGTCAGCAATGTTGGCAAGAGGATCAAAGGCTCCATAGACTGTTGTCCCAGCAGTGGTACTAACATACAGTGGTATTTTTCCCTGAAAAAGAATCATTATTATAATTAAAACATCTTTCCATTTTGGATGGGGTGCCTAGGTACTGTATAGTGAGGACATTTTAGCTCGGAAGAGATCAATTCTTGTATTAATTGTGTGCTTTAAGCTTTGACAACTTTAAACATCTTCCTTATTAACTATCAGATAATAAATATTGCATTAATAAAAATGTGTCAATAAAATAATAAAATAAAATGCCTTCTTCAAACCAAGCAAAGCATAACTTGTAATGCGCTCAAGTGAAGACTGATTTCTGGGAACTTGAATGGTAATATTGACAACAGTATCAAGTGACTTGTCACCATTGCCTTCTGGATGATTCTCAAACTAACACTTTCCTTCCAAGTACAACTTTTTCTAAATCCTGTTTACCTTCTAAGCCCACATATAATTATTTAAGTACAACTGACTTTCATAGACATTATTAGAAAATGTAAAAATGGTGAATTGGTGAATCCTAAAGAATTTTTATGAGAATTTGCCAACAAGAATCTGGGATCATAGCAGATGTGGTATTCAGCAGGTTCTGACCAGTTCTGGAGAACCAGTAGCGGAAATTTTGTGTAGTTCAGAGAACCGGCAAATACCACCTCTGACTGGAGATTTTACAGTATCCTTCCCCTGCCATGGCCACTAAGCCATGCCCACAGAATCGGTAGTAAAAAAATTTGAATCCCACCACTGGATCATAGGACACATCTGAAGCACTTGAAAAAATAAACTAGTAAAAAGCTGGTCCCAAGGGTGGGATTCTACCAGTTCTGTCCACCTCTGTAAAACTGATTGCTCTGAAGAGCAGCAGACATAACATAAAATGTAAAATCACCAAACCAGTGGTCAGATCCCACCCCTGGCTGGTCCACTACAGTAATCATTGTGTTCCATCAGAGCCAGTGTTCCATCCGGAAAGAAGCATGGGAGACCGGGTTCCAAACAACTCTTTATTTCAAACCACTAGGTAAAGAAACGGAACATGGCACAAACTGCGGCAGCCCTTTATATAGCGGCTAGCCTGTCGGCTTGTGGCCAATGACAGTTATTTAACTCTTCCCGCCATTTGGCGGCTTTCCGGATTGGTTCCTAGTGAACCAATCCAGTTAGTAGCCTTTTCGCCCAATCAGAATGAAGTATTTGGAACCTACCAAGTTCCACAGAGAACACCCTCCCCCTTAGTTCAGTCCAACGTGGGTGACATAGTCGTGCAGGTAGGTGGGGCTTTTCCTAGCTCTAGTTTGATCTGCGCGGCTCAGTCTTGTTTTTGGTCTTCAAGTGTTCAGACGGGATCGCTGCTTTTCTCGATCTTCCTCATGGAACTTCTGGAAGAGTGAGTCAGCCATGCCACTCCCACCTGAAGTCTCCCAGGCCGGTTGAGATGGCTCTGCACTCCCTCCTGGTTTAGCCGGTTGGTTGAGCTGGCCTGGCTGCTACCTTCAGGAAGGCCTGCTTCTTTCTCCTGCTCCCAGATATTCTTTCTTGGGTTTATCTAACCATGAGTGCTCTTTTTGTTTGGTTAGATTGTCGTTTTGCAGAGTTTGTAGTCTTGTTATGGGAGGTTCATCTTTCCCTTTTTTATTTATTGGTACTTCCCCCCTCCTTGGTTGTTTTTTCGTCGGAATTTATTATTTTCGGTTCTGTGGCGGTTTTTCTTCGGTTGTGGGAACGAAGCTGGTCTATTGTGCCGTTCCATTCCCTCCCATTGTCTAGCATTAGTCTGTAGGACCGGGGGCCTGTGACTTGTGTGATGGTGGCTGGCAGCCATAGGGGTCCCTGCTAAGGTTCTTAGCATAACTAGAGTCACCAATTTCGAAGCACGGTATTTGCTAGAGAGTTGGGGGCTTGTCCCATGTATAGGTGGGGTGTAACCTGTTCAGGTAGGACCGTAGTTTCCTACCCATTAATAGTTCAATCGGCTTTATTTGTAGTGCTACTAGGGGTAATATGTGCAATGTTAGTAAATGGTTGAGTTTGTCTTGCACGTCCCCCTTGTCCATTCTCTCTAGGCCTTCCTTAGTATATCTAACCATGCGTTCGACCTGCATTCACAGCCGGATGGGCGTGTGGTTAATGTGTGACGGACACCCTGGGCAGCCAAGTATTGTTTTGAACTGGCAAGGCGGGTAAACTGAGGCCCGTGTCCGAAACCAGTACAGCTGGTAGCCTGTGTGTCTCAAATAGTTTATCACAACTGTTTCAAGACAGCCTCGGTGGTTGTGGAAGCATGAGGATGACTTCCAACCAGTTCAAGTATGCATCGACAACAATCAAAAAGGTGTGCTTCCCTTCGTTGGCCCGTGAAGTCAATGTGCACCCTAGACCATGGCCCTGGGGAATTTCCCAGTCTCATATAGGTGCCTGTGGGGAGTAGGCCTTGCTTTTCTGACAGGGTGGCATGTTGCAACCAGCATTCTAAGTCTTTGTACAGCCCTGGCACCAGACAAACTCCTGGCCAAGGCTTTCATCTTGACTATGCCAGGTGACCCTGTGCAACATACCTAGGACGGTTTCTTGGAGCTGCTTGGGATTACCACCCTGTCACCCATAAGATGCCCCTTTTCAACAGACAGCTCGTCTGTTTGGCACAGAAAGGTTTAAAAGTCTCAGTTTTTTATTTTTCCTCTGGCCAGCTTTACCTACCCAGTTTCAGTATACACAATGTCAAGAGGGTCTTGGCTTGTTGGCTCTCGCGACGTTGGCTGCACTCAGCGGAAGCTCCGGCAGGTGTCCCGTTGGAATGTGGAGTTAGTTGGAGGGGTCGTCTTCTATGACGGGCAACGGGAATGGCTCAGGGTGTTGTGTGAGAGATGGGCTTTGCCGGGTCTGTGGAGTAGCTGTGTAGGAGTAGGCAGCGAGGAATTCAGACCACCTTGTCATTCTGGCAGACAGAATGTTCAGTTGGCTTGTGTTTACTGTTTTTTACTAGGATTCCAAGGAAGAGGCTTGTGCGGTTGGTTATGATAAAAGAGTCTACCGTAAAGACTATTCATGGAATCATTTTGACCCGGCAACGATTGTCAGGGCTTCACGTACAAGTTGGCTGTTATATTGCGTTCCGCTTTGGAGAGCGTCTTTAAATAAAGGCGACCGGTGCCTCTCTGCGTCTGGAAGTTTTTGGGATGACTCAGAGATGGCACTGACCCCAAAAGTGTGAAGCATTGCAGGTGACCGTCAGTGGGAGGGTGTTGTTAAACTGGATAAGATGGTGTCTGACGTTAATAGGTCCTTAATACCTTGGAGGCTTTCTGTTCCTGGTGGCCCCAAGTCCAAACATTTTTTTTATCTAGTAGCCAATGTAGGGGTTCTGCTATTGTCGCCTTATGGGGCAGGAACACATTTGTAAAAGTTTTATGAGGCCTAGGAACACCTGGAGAATCAGTTTTGTTTCTTGGTCTGGGAGCATCTTTGATAGCCTTCACCTTCTTTTCAGTTGGGTGAATGCCATGCTCATCGATTAAATAGCCCCAAAAATTCAACCTGGTTAGTGGCCAGTTCACATTTTTCCTTCTTTACTTTTAGGCCCTAATTTTCTAAAGCAAGTTAAGACTTCTCTTAACCTGGTCTCTAGCTGGTTGGCATTTTTTGCTGAGACCAGTACATTGTCGAGGTATGGGACGACACCTTGATTCCGTTTAGTAGGCGTTCCATGAGGCTTTGGAAAAGCCTGGGGCAACACTAACACCGAATTTTGGAGACGGTTACATTTGAATGCCCCTCTTGCGTTACTATCGTTTGTGCCTCGCTGTTATTGGATCAACGGGTAGTTGCTGATAAGCTTGTGCTAGGTCGAGTTTTGTGAATATTTTCCTCCCCCTAGCAAGTGCAATAAATGTTGCACTACTGGCACTGGGTATGAGCTTTGTTGGAGCGCGTGGTTCAGGGTTGCCTTATAGTCCCCACAGATGCACACTGACCCATCTGGCTTTACCGGTGTTACAATAGGGGTTTCCCACTTGGCGTGGTTAACTGGTTCTAAAACCCTTTGCACTATCAACTTATTCAGCTGTTCATCAGTTTTTGGTTTAAGCGCGAATGGAATGCGTCTGGCCTTTAAGCGAATAGGGACTATTTTCAGGTCTAGGCTAAATTGAGATTGGGGTCCCCTGGTACTTGCCTGAGTCCCGTCGAATACATCTTGGAATTCGTGGGTAGGTTCTCCTCCCAGTTGGTAGTAGCGATGCGGTTGATACCGGTCATCCCGATTCAAGAGGCATGAACCATTCGATTCCTAGCAGGGCTAGGGCGGTCACGGTCAACAACAGTTTAGTGGCAAGACTTTGGCGTGTTGTTTAAATTCAACTAAAAATGTCCATGGCCAACCACTGGGATTCGATTTCCCTGGTAGTCTTTTAGCACAAGTTTTTGTTTCTTTAGTTCTTTCTGCTTGATGTTTGGAATTAGGTGCAAGATGGTATTCCAGATACCATCGTAAGAATGACCCTGAATCGACCTCATCTCGCAGGGGTCTCCCCTCGATGCTCACCTCTATCCGAACCTTCTTTCCGCTTTCCACCCTGGCATTATCGATGGTGATTGCCTGATTGGTTTCTTCTCTGTCTCCAGTTCTTTTTATTTCAGTTCCATCGGTTGCCGGCTTGTCTGTCGTCATGTCTGGGGGTGGTGTTGCTGCCGCGTCTTTTTGGATTATAGTCTTTTTGTTGCGGCAGACCCTTTCGATGTGCCCCCTTTTATTACAAGCCCGGCATATTGCATCGAGAAATCTTGCATTTAGACTGTGGTGATTGCTCTTGAAGCCTGCACATTGAAATTCCCGGCGTTCTCTCCTCTTTTCGCGCCATTTTCGATCTGAATAGAGTCTATGGACATCTTCATCGTCGTCGTCTTTGGTGTCACTCTGGGTTTCGATGTCCTCATGGTGGGTTGTCGCTGTGGGCTGTTTCTTTCCTCTCTCTGCCTTCTTCTCCCTCGTTTGGGTCGGCAGGTTTGGAACTGCTTTCATTTGTCTCATGGTGGCTGCTGACTTTTTCACTGCTTCGGCGGCGGTTGCTCAGCAATGGCCTCAGCCATGGTTTATTTGGCCTGTTGAGTAATTTGCTTTGAAGGGTAGAGTCTTTCACGCCGAGGACTACACGGTCTCTCATAGCCTCATCCATGTTTTGAAACTCACATGTCCCCTACAATGTGTTTTCAAGGCCACCACAAAGTCTGCAATGGTTTCATCCTCCTTCTGATTCCTTTTGTAAAATTCATGTCATTTGATGAGATTTGAGACCACCGGTGCATAGTGTGTTCGGAGCATTCAGTTCAGGTCGGACCAGATCAGGTTGACATCTCTGGGTTTCGCCAGCGCCTTCGCCATTTTGAATACGGCCAGTCCGCAGTGTGTAAGGAAGACAGCCCTCTTCTTTTGATCCAAGATTTCTTCCATCTCGTGCTTTCTAAGAACATAAAGAAAGCGATCGATATACGATTCCCAATCGTCTACATCTGGATTGAAGGGTGCGGGCGGCGCGTTGTTACTAGCCATCTCTTTCGCTCGGTTCAGATCGCCGCGTTCTTTTGGTCTCTGCTTCTATGACGATCCCACCTGCATCGCCAGTGTTCCGTCCGGAAAGAAAGCGCGGAGACCGAGTTCCAAAACAACTCTTTATTACAAACCACTAGGTAAAGAAGAATGGAGACATGGCCCAAACCGCGCCAGCCCTTTATATCACAGCTAGCCTGCCGGCTTGTGGCCAATGACAGTTATTTAACTCTTCCTGCCGTTTTGTGGCTTTCCGGATTGGTTCTCCCTAGCGAACCAATCCGTAAGTAGCCTTTTTGGCCAATCAGAATGAAGTACTTGGAACCTACCAAGTTCCATACAGAACAATTTTGTGGACAAATACCCATCCTGTTTGCCTTGCAAGCATTAGACAATCTATTATATGATGTCAAAATTGTAAATATCTCCATTGACTGAAAAGATTGCCTACCCATTTTAGCCATAGTCTCACAAACTTAATTAGACAGGTATGGTCTTAGAATTGAGAAGGGGAAATGCATTTTCACAACAACAGTGATTATACATAGCTCAAGGCAAGGTTGGCACATTCAATTCTTGGATTTCTAACTTGACTTTGAGGTTGCAGAGATTTCATTGACCTCCCAGATAACATCATCAGGAAAAGATTTTGGAAGATTTGTAGGTTGGCAAAGATTATGCCTCCTTCAGTTTTCCTTGCTTTCTTAGATGGGAGGTGCACATGTGTTTTGTAGAGACTGAGGCCTGGTTGATTCTTTAGCTACTGTTCTTTTTCTATGATTGATGCATTGCAGCTTGTTTTATTATTAAATTGATGAGATGTCTCTAATCTATCCAGCTACTGGTGGATTAATCTGTGATGGTGAACTGTTGTTGCATGTTGATCTGTCTTTTGATATGAGGACTTAATCTATATTAGTTGTTCACTTTTTTGCTAACTGTGCAAGTTTGCCCTATACATCTATGCGGTGTTCACAATATTCAAATTTTATTTTGTATATGACTCCTGTTTTGTCTCTCCTTACTATTTGGTCTTTCGGTTTGCTTAATATATTCTGCAATATATTCTGTTGGTTTGTTTACCAGGATTATTTTAAACAATTTGAGATAGGAGATGGTAATAATTGTTATGGTTTGTAGCATTTATGTTTTTGTTGGTTGGCTTGACATGCACCTTTTGATGAAAATGTGTGGCTATTTAGTGTATTGAAAGTATCATGTAAATAGTTGATTTCTTCTATATGTGATTTCAGTGTGTTGCAGTGTGTCATGACTAACTTTAATATGCAGTACTGTTATGTGCTATTTGATTAAGATGGTTTGGTTGGTGAATTGTTTTCTGGCAGATTTATGTTTGTAACATGGTGTATTCTTGCACAATTAGAATATCTATAAGGGTTAATTTGTTGTTTTCTGTTTCTGTGAATTTGATTCCCTTATAAGTATGGTTGATTATATATTTTCTAAATATAATTTTTTATTTTAACAAAGATGTCATCTATGTAGTGAATTCAGATTGCAACTGAGACAATGGAAAGACTAAATTTTAGATATTACATTACTGTTCCTATGTTCTATGTATAAATTTTGAGGTCCCTTTGATCTATTTATAGATTTTACTTTCAAACTGGAAGTATATAGTGAGACATAGAAATATGAGTTCTATAGATTTGAGTATTTTAATCTTGTGTCTTCAGTTAGGTTAGGTATGATGTAACAATACAGTAATTGTTTCTTTTATTTGTTTCTGGTTGCCCTTTTTTATATTATCTGTGTACATTTGTATTAGATTATATTGCAGGACAAAGCTAGATGATATTATTATTGTTATTGTTATTGTTATTATTATTATTATTATTATTATTATTATTATTATTATTATTATTATTATTATTNTGTTGTTATTATTATTATTATTATTATTATTATTATTATTATTATTATTATTATTATTATTGCCTTTAATTTATTTTGCCACCACTTTTGAATCTTTCAGCATAAAGTTCAACACCCAACCTGATGCATATGTTTCTAAATAAGTTAGACTTCCAGGGGTTTTCAATTAAAATTGCGACATAATGGCACTTGCTATTCTTTCTTACAAGCTTAAAATCTTTCCTACAGTTTCCAAATTATTTTCTTCTTCTGCTTAATGATTAGGCTGTTCTTGATTTTTTTTCTTTTTTATTAATATATTTATAAACCACCTCTTCTCAAGTAGTTTCAGAGTCATGAACAGTAAGCATGAGATATAACAAAGACATATAACAAAGACATGCAATCAAAGCATTGGTAGTAAAAGAATTTGAACAAATGTTTTTAAGACAGTAAAAATATAGTAAAACAGAGTAACCAGCTAAGTTCAAAAATGTTTCCTTAACTGATATTAAAATTATTGGAGTCAGCAGTACTTCTAAAATACTATGGTTGAGCATACTGTACAAGGTGGCCAAGGATGCTATCCTTCCCAACTGCTTTTCTATTATAAATCTTTGCAGCCTGCCCAATGCTAGCATTTTCTAATCTAAAAAGAGACCAAATGATGATTTTCCTTATGATATCTTCCTCTGGGGTGTAGCTGAACTGTGAGGAAGTAGAAAATTCTTATGGTCTTTTTAAACTACCATCTCATTAATCTGATCTTTTTGGTGATGGATGTCTATGCTAAAAACAAAGATGAGCAATGGGTTGTTGTTTCTATCTACTCATTTGTCTGTCTTTTCCCTTTTGAGAAAAAAAAAACCAAAAGAAAGAAAACTTTTCTACATATTTCTAGATATCTCACTGAAGCCAAATTGCCATTAGCATGATAATTCAAAGTTATAAACCAAATTATGCTCTAGAGAAATAGTCACATGAATACAGGCTGAAAGATTTTATAGGTTTCTTGGGACATGAATCTTTGAAGGGAAGTAGCCTACTTTATCAAATTAATAAAGATGCCATGAAGCATAAAACCAATACAAAAAGACAACAAACAAACCTGTCTCTTGACTTTGATAATATTTTCCTCCAGTTCAGTCGGAATCATTTTCCCTCTGTTTAAATATTTTAAAAAGTGAAATGTAGCATTTGATAAAGATGGTATGCTCAAATTTTTCAAACATATAAAAAAACCTTTTTTTTGCAAGTGGAACAATTCACAGATATATACTTCTGAATAAATCTCCATGAGAAGCAAGTTTCATCCAATCATCCTCAACATGGACACACCTACATGCACCAAAAAACCCACACAGTAAAGTGAAGCAGAAAAGAAAGAGCTTGTAAGTCTAATTCCTCCATTGTTCATTTTTTTTCAGGATACATGGTAAACTTCCTCAGTACTGTAGAACAATATTCTATTGCTTATTAAAAAACCATTTGTAGAGGGAGGCTACATTAAGAATTATGAGGAAACTGCACAAGCAGAAGTGTCTATTGGTAGACACCTCTGCATGTGCAGGTTCCCACAATTCAAATACTGTACCTTTTAATATGTAGAAAATTGTGAGAATATGAAATAAAGACACAATAAAAGTAATAAAGCCAGAGAAATCTCCTTTTCTGTCTCCAAGAAATTATGAAGGATATCAGTGAAGTCCTTATCTTTTTTTCTCTCTCAGTAAACAAAATAAAATCTTTTATTGCTTGAAGAGGACGTAGACTTAGATTTACAATAGAAGTTCAGAAAAAAGTCATTTATTGTTTTAAATTGTACTAATATTCTTTGTTAAAGCATCAGTCATTTTTTAATGGACTCATTCATTATATGCATTGGTGTTCTTGACATCCTTACACATAAAGCCAGTTTTTTTTACTGTGACAACAAACTTCAGCAGCTACATCTTGATGACACAATGGGGACAATAGACCTAGTTTGAGCTGATATATTATTTATGAAAAATTAATTGATACATTTTACAAGAATCCCTTGACTTCATAGCAGATCTGTACAATGCTGGAGGAAAAAGTGTCTGGAGGCAATAATTGAAATAACTTATGCTGCTCTGGGAAAAGTACCTGTTTCTCACTGTTTGTGAAATGCTCCAAGGAAGTAGAAATTATTGTTAAATAACTGACAACTAAGTCATTTTCTCAGGGAGATTTAACCTATTGGGAGGAGAGGGGGGCATTTTGTGAAAACAATGAAGCCAGAAGATGAAAATGCATCTCTATTAAAGAACATTAGAGGAAGCGAGTTGTACATACTGATATTATACAGGAAAACTTTGAGAACCTTACCTTTCATCACATTTGATAGCAATAACATTATCCAGCCCAATTCCAGCAACTGCTGCTGCCTTTTTTATAGAATAGTGACTCTGAAATAATTTAGAGGAGAAATCATCAAATAGGAAAAAAAAAGACTTCACAAAATGCATTAAAAATGAACAATTTTATAATCACTCTTGTCTTAAGAAAAATGAAACTGGGTAACATTGAGTTTAAAAATATGATTGGTCTGCTAACAGTTGGGCTACAGTTCAGTTTTAACAATCCTTATAATTGTATCTTGGTCTGGGAGCAAATCCCATTGAATCAAATTAGAGGAACCTGTGAATAGGTGTATATAAATAAGTTAAGAAACAAATTAAGATAATAGTGATATTAGAGGAGGCAGCAGATGACTTTCAAAATTATCAATACTTTTTGTAGGGTGATCAAGGATACCTCTAAGGAGAAAAGATTTCAAAGTTTTTATTTAGAGTTAATTAGCAATGGCCATAATACAATTTACTTCTTTTGAGGGTTTGTTACTGATGGAAGTGATTCCTCCCTCTTTCTCAGTACTGTTAATTTATTATAATTGTGGGGAATTATGCAGAAAAATAGCCAACTACCACAAACAATTTGAATCTGTTTTGAGAAAGTTACCTTCTTAGCATAGGGAAAGTGAAAGAAATAACACAAAATAAGCTAAATTATTTCTATGAAAGCTTACCTCATAAGTGAAATTTCCAATAAGTGTGCCTTGTCTAAACTACAGTCAAAATATCTCCATAATATAATCTATAATACAACACTGTTGTGATCCATGAGGAAAATATAATCAAAGTTCATAATTTTTTGATTTATAGTTTATTAATTTATAACTTCTTAGGCCAGTTATCTTTCTTAGATTGTGACAAAGTGAATCACATTTTATGCATACTGGAATTTACATTAGGCAAATCTGATGTTCTAAGGGCTCTTTTACTCATAGAGTTTTTCAGTTCTCCTAATTATATTTTATACATAATAACAATACATCTAGAATAACAATTTTCATTGTCTCAGGGTTGACTCATCTTTCTATCCTTCCAAGGTTGGTAAAATGAGGATTCAGATACTTAGAAGCAATATGCTTCTAAGTGTATGCTTCTAAGTGTATGCTTCTAAGTGTAAACCACTTAGAGAGGGCTGTAAAGCACTGTGACGTTTAAGTCTAAGTGCTATTGCTATTATAACAAACCTAGAGCCAGTTGCTATATTGGAATTAGCAACATTAAGTTGACACAAAATCATATTGTGCCAGCAACATGGAGCAAGGATGACTGCAACAGGAATAATTGTTCCAAGGCTGAAAAATTCATGTGTTAGTTACCAGTCATTGACTTTGCTCTGGGAATTACACAACATCTCTTGTGACTGTCATGACAGAAATAATTCACAATGCAGTGGAACTGCAAATGTTCATTATTGCTAGCAGGAAGCAACATTTCCTCATCTCTATAACATGATTTATACATTAAAAATTCATTTTCCTCCCTTTTGACAAGGTAACTTTCTTCGTGCTAAGTAATCAATTGCTAAAATTAGGGAGAATGGAATTGAGAGTTGGTGACTGTCAATCCTTTGAGGTAGGTAAAGTCAGAGTAAAAAGGATTGATTAAGAATCTTGAAATCTATTTTAGTGTGTTTGGGTATTGTAACAGAATTTCAAAAGCCTATTAAAGCCCTCCTCTGTTCCAACATACAGTTAATACAATGAAAGTGGACTTGTTTTTAGTTTCTTTCTCATGGTTTCTACTTTCCCAGGACTCAGGTATCTTTTCTGTATGGCTCTACATTCTTCTGGCATTCCATCACACTGAGAGTTCATTCAACAATCATGTATTATTAAGATAACTGCAGTCTGCCACAGTCAAATAATTTTATGCAGGTGTGATTGTAGACGTAAATACTCACATGTTCAGAAATAAACAATATGATATCTGGAAGTGCTGCCATGCCTTTGGTTTTAATCTCAGGGTAGCATTTATAGCGAGCAACTAAAACACTGTAGAGGTTTGATATGCTTCCCCTTGGTAAAAAAATTTGATTTTATTACCGTTTGAATAGCTGAGTGTTGTTGGGAATTAATGCTTCATCTCATCATTTCAAGTCAAACAGACAAATTTCAGATACCAAAGACAGATTAATTTAAGTTATTCCATGTAGTGAATATGGATCATCCACACAGATAATGTTCTCAATTGTAATTTTCTAGAGGCAGCTTATTTCCATTCAGGACATTTTTCAATGCCAAAGAAAGTCTGGGTAGAAAAGCCATGAAAAGCTTGCTTATGTAAGTACAACTAACCCAATTACATTCTCATCCACTAGGATACAACATAATTTATAAGTGTTAAAAATGATTTTGCATTGATTCCAACATGCTGAATTCTATAAATCAGATGGCGAATCATTGTTTCAATCTGGTATGATCCATGTTTGTCGATCAGTGAAAAGTGTTATCAATTATCATCTCTCATCCACTGGTGATTTGCAGCATTGTTATAATTTTATAACCCAAAAATAGTTGAGAACAGAGAGTAGAACAGGTTTTCTTTGTAGATTCTTATTACAACCCAGCCAGTTCAATGATTTTGCCATTTCTGTATTCATTTTAAGGAAGGAGGAAAGTATTGGGTGAAGCCCTAGACTAAAGTTGCTGTCTCCAAATCTGTGGAAATGGGACCAGGATTTTGCTTCCCTTTACTTCCCTCCCTGGTTGGCCCTGCCCCCATCTATTCGCTGCCTCCCGAGTCCCAGTTGATTGGCTGGGTCTTCTTTTGTTGCCCTGCACAGGAGAACGGAGCTGGAAAGCAAGTTCGTGGGATTTGGAAGGAATGGCGATTTTACAGTATCCTTCCCCTGCCTTGCCCACCAAGCCATTCCCACCAAGCCATGCCCACAGAACCAGTAGTAAAAAAATTGAATATCACCACTGAGTCATGCCCCATTATCCTCTCATAGCTTTTCTTCTATTGAGAAGTTAAAAGCAATTGCTCCTTCTCTTCTTCTCAGTATGAAGATGCCACCTATGGTATTTCTACATAGAAAGAGGAAGGAAAAGATAGCCATCTCACTGGAAACAGAAGGAAAGGACCTCCACAGGCTGGATTTAGAGGCCTTGCAGGACAAACCATTACCTGCAGACCAAAGTTTCCTTTCTCTGCCTTATAGTGACTTCACGTTTGTGTGTACACCTGAGAAAGAGGAAGATATATTGTCCTTAGGTATGTATGTACAGTATGTACAAATGTTTCCACTGTTATTATTTTTATAAATAACTCAAGAGGACAAACATACCTAATACTCTCTCCTATTTTCCCATAACCAGGTGAGTTGGACTGAGAGAGAGTGGCTGGTCCAAAGTCATTCAGCCATCTTATACCCCTAGGGCAAGACTAGAACTCACTGTTTGAACTGTCAGCAGACTACACTGGTTCCATAATTTGAATAACACTGAACATCTAATCACCTGGAGAAAATATGCCATCTGATTCCTTTTCTTCCCATCCAATAATTTCCTGCATTTTCTTCAGCAGGACCTCCTCCATTATGATGAATACTGGTGCTATTTCGTATGTAAACCTGTGAACGTATTTTAATGTAATCAACATAACAGTCAGAAAATGCAGAAACCTGAAAACATATCCAAATTGCTTGACAAAGAAAAAATAAAGGCAATGATTCAGAACTCCATTTGGTTCATGCAGAAAAGATCTATTCACAGAATCCAGTAGCTATACATGCAAATAAAACTACAGAAACATAGCTAGACAGATACATGCATGCATTTTATTCCAAGACTCACCGAGGAACTAACAGAGTATAGCACTGGATATGTCCCTTGGGCAAGTACTTCATCATTTTAGCCATTATCTATCCACTGCAGGATGAAGGCATCTTCCGCATGTTTCCAATCTATATGGTCCTGAGATTTCTTTTGCCAATTAGGCCGGCAATACTTGCAAGTACTTATGACTATTAATGTGCAACTAAACTTAAAATAGCCTTTCAAAATTCCTAGAGTCACTCCTACTTTTCTCAAGTGCTTTTATTATTATCCATTTGCCATTTTCTAACTAATTGCTAAGCATGCTTTAGCATTATCTGAAATATTAAGGGAATTATATCCAACCATTCTTGAATTACTAATCATAATATACTATTTTTTTCTCATCTTATTTAAAATTGTACCATAATCTTTCTGGCATATACACTGCTCAAAAAAATAAAGGAAACACTTAAACAACACCATGTAACTCCAAGTCAGTCACACTTCTGTGAAATCAAACTGTCCACTTCGGTAGCAACACTGATTGACAATCAATTT
>BHFT01042595.1:0-12005 GCA_004320025.1 Laticauda laticaudata
GCTTTTTTTTTTTAATGATACCGAGAGAAGAGATGGGAGAGATAGCCTTTTCCCCCCCACCCCCCAGGACACAATCTTTAAAATCCTATTTTATCACTCGTTCCATCACTGAGTTCCCTTCCAAAAAGATAAGCATCACTGTGACTCTACAAAGACCACACACAAGCTCTCCTTGAAATGCCACAACACTGACAACTAGGTCAAAACTCATGGGAGAAAATGGAGAATCCAGTTTCATGGATTGAATTGTAATGACTGGAGGTTGCAATTTTCTTGTCTACCTCTTTCCCACAGGACAATCTCCATCCATTAAATACTCTAGGGCAGGGGTCTCAAACCTCAGCAACTTGAAGAAGTGTGGACTTCAATTCCCAGAATTTCTGAGCTAGCTTGGCTGGCTGAGGAATTCTAGGAGTTGGAAGTCCACTTGTCTTGAAGCTTTGCTAGCTGAGGAATTCTGGGAGTCAAAGTCCCCAAGTCTTCAAGTTGCCAAGGTTGGAGACCCCTGCTCTAGGGTGCTGAACACAGCACTTGTATCTTTGATTCGCACAACCTTACCACAAACCTTCCATAAAAGTTCAAGATCTGCTCCCAAGATGTACCTCTGGCCTGGACCTCAAAAGAATCCGGGTCTGATTAGAAACAACAGTAACTCCCACAGCAACTGTATTTTATTTTATTTTTTTTTTAAATTTCTGAGGCTCTCACTTCTCTGACTGTGCTATTTTCCGGCAGTTGGGAAGTTATACTATAGAATCTGAGTTAGGGACTCAAGTCGTAGCCAGACATGATCTCATTTTGCCGTACAAGTCGCCATAGATTAGTTTCCAAGACTCCCTTAATTCCTCATCTTACAAAGTCCACAAAGGGTTAGGACAGAACAGAACACAATAACAGAGTTGGAAAGGACCTTTGAGGCCATCCAGTCCAACCCCCTGCTCAAGCAGGAAACCCTGGCAAGTGATTGTCCAGTATCTTGCTAAAAACCTCCAGTGATGGAACATCCACAACTTCTGGAGGCAAGTTGTTCCACTGATGAATTGTTCTAAATGTCAGGAAATTCCTCCTTAGTTCTAGGTTGCTTCTCTCTTTGGTTAGTTTCCACCCATTGCTTCTTGTCCTGCCCTCAGGTGCTTTGGAGAATAGCTTGGCTCCCTCTTCTTTGTTGCAATCCCTGAGATATTGGAACACTGCTATCATGTCATCCCTAGTTCTTCCTTTCATTAGACTAAACACAGTCTAGTTCTTGCAACCGTTTTTCATGTTTTAGCCTCCAGACCCTCAATCATCTTTGTTGCTCTTCTCTGCCCATCTCTTTTTATCATGGAGTGATGAAAACTGGATACAGGCCATAGGTTCATCTCAATGGAAAGGCCTAGAAAGAAATGCTACAGGAGCCAGCCCTTTACCTGGGCAGCCCCGGCTCTCCTGTTTCATTTAAATTCACTGCAGGTCCCCAATTTCACTTTTGTGTACTTGCTTCATTGTTCAAGTCAAGGAGATCTCTCTTGGTTCATGAAAGGGTCACAATCTCTCTTGAACAAGCTACTCTTTTATGAGAAAGAGAAGAGTGCAAAATCCTTGAGAGGTCGGCTTCAGTTCAAGCCAATGGACAGAGAATTGCTTTTTTTTTCTACAAGACTCGAACAAGGAATTGGTTAATAATTGAAGATTTTACAAGGCAGTGCAGTGAGGTAACAGCAGCATTGGAAGGGGAAGGATTGAGGTTCTTTAATGTTTTCAAGGAGTGGGGGATATGGCCTCCTAGATTCTCTCAGGGACATAAAACTCCCTTTTTGGACAATGTTCAAATTGTCCTGCTGCAAACAAAAACCTAGAAGGCTGGGAAAGATAGAAGGAAAGAGAAGAAGGTGGAGTCATGGTGGCTCAGTGGTCAGAGTGCTACTTCTGCTGACTGCCGGCTGCTTGCAATTTGGCAATTGAGCCTTCACCAGGCTCAAGGCTGACTCAGTCTTCCATCCTTCTGAGGTGGGTAAAATGAAGACATGGAAACTGATCAAAGAGAGAACCAACCTAGAACTAAGAAGAAATTACATAACAGTGGGACCAATTAACCAGTGGAACGGATGGTCTTCAGAAGTTGTGGGGGCTTCATCAGTGGAGATTTTTGAGAAGAGACTGCACAGCCACTTGTCTAAAATGGTGTATGGTCTCCTGCTTGAGAAGGGGGGTTGGATTAGAAGACCACCAAGGTCCCTTCCAACTGTGTTGTTTTATTATTCAATCTGAAAACCAAATATTTCTGTATCTGGTGTTTCCAGGAGCTTGAATAAAAAAGGCCACGTAAAAAGTCTTCTAAATAAGCGAAACATAGAGATAACTTGGAAATGGAATCTTTTATTTACCTGGGCACAAGTAAGGAGAGAAAGAGAGAAGCAACTTAGCACTAACAAGAAACCTCCTAACAATGAGAACAATAAACAAGTGGAATGGCTTGTCTTCAGAAGTTGTGGGAGCTCCATCACTTTACATTTTACGAAGGGACTGGGCAGCCACCTATCTGAAATGGTATAGATCTCCTGCTTGAGCAAGGGGTTGGTCCCTTCCAACTGTTATTCAGCCTCAAAACCAACTATTTCAGTATCTGATGTTCTCAGGAACTTGAATAAAAAAGGCCACTTTAAAAAAAAATCTTTTGAATAAGCGAAACATAGAGATAATGTCAACTCATAAAATATTTCTGTGGTCTTTTTATAGTTGCCAACAGAAAGAGAGGGGGAAGCAGTGTGGCAGCTTGCAAACTGAAATTGCATTCCATAAATGTTTTCAAAGACAGTAACTCGGTGACTGAAGTTTCTGCTGTGCAAAATTCTAACTGGAGAGCATGGTTGATACTCTTGGCTATGAATGTGTCCAATTGGAGAATATGAATTATGATACACCCAGGGGGTTGAGGGAAAACCAGGGTCCAGGGTGACAATGAATTATGTGTCTCAGAGTCAGCTACACCCAGGCAGTGCCGGACATGCTCACTCCTGTTATGTGTGAAAATTTACCTAGTTCACCTAAGAATATATATAACCAGAGAGACTCCATATTTGTTCTTAATCTGGCCTTCTAGATATTAGAACATTTATATAACTTGTTATTTTGCTAAAGTTCTGCAAAGTTACAAAATATTATGTCCTTGGCTTGATTTGAGATTTCATACGAGGTCGCCCTAACATTAGAAGTTTGTTAATGATCTATTGTGTGATCTTTTAAGTGAAAAACAGGAAATCTGATGATGAGGATGAAGATGAGACTAGCTAAGGGATTTCAATGGATGAAGTTTGAGAGGAGTTAAGGAAAAACATCCAGGACTACTCATTTCTTTCTTATGGAAGTCACATATGTGTGAAAAACAGGAAGTAGTATGTAATCTTTTAAATGTAAAAACCTATATAAGGCTGTAATTACTCCAAGGGGGTGTATCCATCTCCTAATCTGTTATTAGGAGATGGAGTCCACTATTTGCAAATATCTTACAATGAAGCCTTCTACAGGTCTTGGTTGACACAGTCTGTTGTTTTACTTTTTATTAAATTCTGTCAACTCCCAATAAATCCTTTTGAAGTTTTGGAAGTTTGGCTCGAGACTCATGATTTAAATGGGGATAACTGCTGGAATGCTGACAGCTAACTTGGAAATTCTTTACCTGGCCACAGTCCACTTTGGCACATTTTACTTTCCGACAAGCAACCTGGCCTCCATCACAGCTACAGAAGTTACAGTCCATATCGTGCCACATGTCACTGTGATATTTGAGGGTGCCGTTGTGCACACAGCTGCCCTTGGAAAGGACACACTCTTCACAACATTTCCCTGGGCGCCGCACTTTGTCTTCGTCCTGAGAAGATGTGAGTAAGTGGAAGATTTGAGACATGAGAAGGGGGCAAATTTCCCAGAAAGATCTCCCCAGTTCTAAGCTTAGGTACCTTTGGACAATTCAGTGGGAGGCAGCTCTTTGTAAAGCACCTGGATTCTCCTCTGTCACATACGCAGGTGGTGCAAGCATCTTTCTTCCATTCTTCCCCAGACTGCATAACAAAGAAAAGCATTTGAATGACGCCTGTTCCTCGACTGACAACCATTCATTTGGTGACCGTTTAAAGTTAATACGAGCTCTGAAAAAAAAAGTGACTCAGGGCCGTGTTTCACCCTTACGACTACTGCAACATCCCCCATGCATGGTCACGCAGTCAAAGTTTGGTTGCTTGGCAACTGGCATGTACAGGTAGTCCCTGACTTACAACCATTCGTTTAGTGACTGTTTGACGTTAGGACGGCATAGAGATAAATGGCTTTTGACCAGCTTTCATACTTACGACTGCTGCAGCATCCCCAGGGTCATGTGATCAATATCTGGGCCCTTGGCAACTGGCTCATATTTATGATGGTTGTAAATATGGTCCATATTTATGGTGTCTCAGGGTCATGTGATTCCCCTTTTGTGACTTTCTAATAAGCAAAGTCAATGGGGAAGCCAGATTCAGTTAACCTATGTATGCAAGTATCTATCTATCTATCTATCTATCTATCTATCTATCTATCTATCTATCTATCATCTATCTTATCTATTATCTATATCATCTCTTATCTATCATCTATCTGTTTAATTATCTATCTAATCTATCATCTTTCTACTGTCTCTAATCTATTTCTATCTACATCCATCTACCATCTATATTATCTCTCTTATCTACCTATCAACTATATCATTCCTTATCTATCATCTATCTAATCATCTATCTTCAATCTACTTCTATCTCTACATCCATCTATCATCTATCTTATCTATGTATCTCTTCTATTTCTCTATCCATCCATCCATTCATCCATCATATCTATCTCATCTATCATCTATTATCTGTTTATCTTTAATCAATCTATCTATCTATCTATCTATCTATCTATCTATCTATCTATCTATCTATCTATCTATCTATCATGAAATTTATTTGCCACCCATCCCATATCCCACAGCTGTTACTAAGTTAACAATCGCACTGATTCATTTAACAATTGTGCAAGAAAGCTCGTAAAATGGGGGCAAAATTTACTTAACTGTCCTGCTTAGAAAATGGGAATTTGATGCTCAATCGTAGCTGTAAATCGAGGACTGTTTGCATTCTGTTCATTTTGACTGCCAATGCCCACCAGAAGTCAGAGGGTGCGAGTCAAATGCATCCTCTCAGCCAGGAAGCCAACCTGAGTTCATTGCCCGTTTCTCCACTTCACTCAAGAACTGTCATATTTGCCTTATTTGACAAGCCCCATTCAGTCTTGCCAGAATATTCCTTCCTTCTTCTGATCCCTTTCAACTCATTGGGCTTCCCAAGAAGAAAGTGCAGTCAATTGTTTGTTTTGAAGTTAAAATTTCAAGCAGAGGGAGAGGGACAAAGAAAAATGCATGTCAAATTTGTCCTTGTAGCATTTTATCTGAAGGTTACCTGGTATAATGTCCCAAATGCAAAGCAGGGTTTTTGAGCACACTCTGGACAACATTTTCCAGCTGGTACGATGAGACTTTCATCCTAATCATTGACAGAGGAAAGTGGGGGAAAGCAAATGAAATAGAGGTAAGACGCCAAAAGCCAAAAGATTATACGGAGATTCAAGCTCATCTTATATCTCTCTCCCACTGAAGAAGTAGTTTATGTTTTTATTTAATAATAACTCTATATTCCATCACTCTCCGAATGTGTCTCAAAACTGCACAGGGCAGGCAGGCAGGCAGGCAGGCAGGCAGGCAGGCAGAGAGAGAGAGAGAGAGAGAGAGAGAGANTTCTTTATTGGCCAAGTGTGATTGGACACACAAGGAATTTCTCTTTGGTGCATATGCTCAGTGTACATAAGAAAAAAATTTAGTACATTCATTAAGAAGCATAGAATACAACACTTAATGATAGTTGTAGGTTACTACCAAGTAATCAAAACTTACTAGGAAACAAATAAAACAATATTCATAACTATGTATATACATATCTATTATCTCGTGAGTGATCATTGTTCACGCTTACAACCATGGTGGCATTCCCCATGGTCATGTGATCAAAATTCAGAGGCTTGGCAACCAACTCGTATTTATGACAATTGCAGCGTCACAGACTCCTGCGATCCCCTTTTGTGACCTTCTGACAAGCAAAGTCAATGGGGAAGCCAGATTCATTTAACAACCTTGTAACTAATTTAACAAGTTACTGATGCCCTGAACAACTGTGACAAGACAGGTCGTAAAATAGGACAAAACTCACTTAACATCTGTCTTGTTTAGGAATAAAAATCTGGGGCTGAATTATAGTCGCAAGCCAAGGACTACCTGTATGCATTCTTAGTGAGGAAGAACAATGATAACGGATTCAGAGAAACCTGCAAAATCTCACCCTCTGCAACTTTCAGACTTTGCAGATAATTTGTGGCTGCCAAAAAGGAGACTGGGAAGCATGATGGACAGGGTGATATAGCTCAATACTTAAAAAGAGAAAAATTCAAATGAAGCAACCCACTTATTTGATGTCCTTCACATACCTTAAGATTAAACCCAGCTGGAGATTCTATTAAAGAACACAGAAAAGAGAAATTGCTTCAAGATTGCTAGGAGGGTTTTGTCCTCTCCCCAAGACTCATCTTGCAGCTGAGACAGCGAATAAGAAAAGAAGAGGGATGTCATATTTGCCAAAACCTACCGATTACCCTGTCTTTTTTTTAACACAGTAGGATGTTATTTGTTTGACATAATACTTGGGTCGAAGATGGCCTCAAATCAAAAAGATTCTGGAAGGCCCTTTTCCCACTAACAAATTGTACTGAAAGGCATAATGTCAGGGTTGGTTGTGGTTCACCGGGGGCAGGTGCGGATAGCTGAGGTCTCGGAGAGCGAGGACTCAGATGAGGGGCCTGCATGTGATGCAGGGATGGGGCCAGGACCATCAGGGAGTGGAGTGCTGTTTTCGGAGATTGTGGAGGCTGGCAGCAGTGATGAAGAGGTTCCCGAGGAGCCTGTGCCCAGTGCGTGTGTGCGCAGGGCTGCTTAAAGGAAAGAGCAACTGCAGCAGCACGAGCGACTCAGAAGTAAGGCTGCAAGGTGATGGCCCCTCCTTTAAGGGATAAAAGCCAGCCTTCAGAGGTGGGATTCTTTGCAGGAAGCAAAGAAGTTCTTGCACTTCAAGTCTTGTGGAAGTTTGGACTATCCTGGTTTGTGTTTGGAGACTTTTGGTTTTGATTATTTCCTTGCAATTTAATCTAGTGTTCTTGGCAGTCTTGCACAATCTCGGCAAGGCTTGTTTTTATCTGGGACAATTAGTTTTTAATAGCGTTTTACTGTGAATGAACAGAATTCACAGAAAAGCATTTAAAAGGTTTTGCTTTTATCTCTGTGTTTGTTTGCTTTGAACGAGGCTTGGGTTAGAACAAGGTTCCAAGTAACATACCCAGGGGTGGAATTCTACCGGTTCAGACTGGTTCAGGTGAACCGGATGTTAAATTTGCACCTAGTTCACCGAACCAGTATTTGAACTGACCAAATGGCCCCGCCCACCCTGCCCCTCCGCTCCCCAGAGTCTCCACCTGGCCCATTTGGATGCAGGTAAGTGCAGGCCCTGTGTGGAAGCTCTGGGAGGGTGAAAAACGGCTCTACCGGAAGTCACGAAACAAGCCTGTTTCTGGCTTCTGGAGGGCCTCCAGAGCCCAGGGGAGGCTGTTTTCGCCCTCCCAGAGGCCTGATGGAAGCCTCTGGACCCTTGGGAAGGCGGAAAATAGCCAAACTGTAAGTACTGGAAGTGGCAAAACAGGCCTATTTCCGGCTTCCGGAGGGCCTCCAGAGCCTGGGGGAGGCCATTTTCACCTCCCAGAGGCCCAAGGGAAGCCTCTGGACCCTTGGGAAGGTGAAAAACGGCCCTCCCAGAATTTCCGGTAGGCCACACTCACCATGGCTATACCCACCCAGGACCTGGGCAGCAAACCAGTTGCTGGGATTTTTGAATCCCAATCCAGAACATACCCATAGCAAACAAAACTCTGAGGCAGGTAGGTTCCTCAAAGAATAATTTTATTGGATATGTCATCTTGGCACAGGCTGGTGAAAACTGACTCTGAATATTCCTGCAGTTTTCACCTAATTAAAAGTAAAAGTTTTTCACTTTCTCAAAACAATCAGTCACATGGTCCAATCAGGATACTGTACCAGTTGCTAGGTGACTCCAGTCCTCTCCTTCTGAGCACCAGCCGGAATGTCCTTGGTTCCCAAGAGATAGCATTTTGTTTTGACTACAACACCCCAACTGTTTCTATTCCCCCCTCACTGTCCCTCTTCTCCAGTGTGTCAGTGCTCAAGTCTCAAAATGGCCTGTCAGGCCAGCTTCAGGGTTGACACATAATCTTTTAGGAGTTGCAGCATGCACAGAGGCATAGACTGATGCTGGACATAAACTTATGGCGAGAGTCATTTAAGTTTATGCCTGTGGCAGAATGTAGTCTGGATTCCCAAGAGGGAGGGGCTGCATTCCAGAGGAATAAGAGTCAACAAAGTTTAGATAATTGGGAGGAATTATTGGGAGGAAGAGAGTCAAAATGGTTTGACTCTCCTAGAAGTTCTGTCTGTAAGTGTGGAATAATAAACCGCTTAGAAGTAACTCTATAAACTGGTCTGTCTTGGTTTTGGAAACCTGACAATGCCTTTGAATAAAATGTATTAGCTACTCTGCTTCTCGCTGTCTTCTTTGCTATGTCTTAGGGCAGTGGTTCTCAACCTGTGGTCCATGGACCTCTGGAGGAGCCACGAAGTGGTCACAGGGGGTCCACGAAGGCTTGAAAAAATGTTATGATTTAAATCTTGAGTCTTGGGTGTCTGTGGCCACAACAGATATTTAAAGAGGGTCCGTGGTGAAGAAAAGGTTGGAAACCATGGTTAGGACAAAGCTTACAGTACAAAAGGGGTGGAGAACCCAGAGCCAATGAGCTGCATGTAAACCCCACCACAAAATTTTCATGACTTCAAAGCATGTTCCAATATTACATTGCCGAAATATAAAATAGCATGGTGTATTAAATTTCCAGTATGGTTAGAATAATTTTTAAAGTTTTCTTTTAAAAAAGCACATTCCAATTCATCGCATTTTGTAAAGGTGTCATGAAGCACTTGATGTCATTGTGACGTTGCTGCCGCAGAAACAAAAATAAAAACCAGAGAAGAAATTTAGAAGTCCATTTTAAGATGAATTGGCGCAGGGGTTAGAATGCAGTACTGCAGGCCAATTCCGCGGACTGCCGACTGCCAGCAATTCGATTCTGACCGGCTCAAGGTTGACTCAGCCTTTCATCCTTCCAAGGTCGGGAATATGAGGACCCAGATTGTTGGGGGGGGGAGGGGGAGGGGCAAGAGGTTGATTCTGTAAAACCGCTTAGAGAAGGCTGTAAAGCACCGTGAAGTGGCATATAAATCTAAGTGGCATATAAGTCTAAGTGTTATTGCCAGTGCTATTCATCTTCCTTTGGAACGTCATGTTGAAAATCCAGAAACTATCTCCAAAGCAATTGAGTCCCACAGGGAAGGGATCGAGGGCTGCTGATGATGGTTGTAAAAGCAATACCTCATCCTTGTTAAATGTATTGATGCATTTAGGTATGCATTTTATTTATTTATTTATTTTACATATTGCTAAACCACCCATGTTGCTCAAATAGCTGCTTTGTTGGAAATGTGCAGGTGATCCAAGTGGAAAAAGATAACAGATAATCAGAGTTGGAGTGGACCTTGTAGATCATCTAGTCCAATCCCCCGCCCAAGCAGGAGACCCTACACCATTTCTGACAAATGGCAGTCCAGTCTCTTCTTCAAGGTCTCACGTAATGAAGCTCCCACAACTTCCAAAGGCAATTCTGTTCCATGGGTTGATCGCGTTCTCAATGTCAAGAAAGTTCTCCCTATTTTGCCAGGTTGAATCTCTCCTTGCTTCAGTTTATCCATTATTCTCTTTCCTGGCCTTTGGAAAAAGCTCGACCCTTATCCTCCTCTGTGGCAGCCCCCTACAAATATTGGAAGACTGCTATCATGTCATCCCCTGTCTTCTCTTCTACAAGACTAGACAAGTACCCAGTTCCTGTAACCATTCTTGTATGTTTTAGCCTCCAGTCCTTGTGTTTATTTTCATGGTCATAGAATGTGTAACTGAAGATGGTGTTTGATTTCGGGTTGTATGAAGGTGCATGACAATAAAAGTAAAGTATTCATCCTGGTTTGCTCTTTCTCTGTACTTTTTCTAGAGTCTCAAACATGTTTTTTATAGTGGGGTGCTGACCAAAACTAGAATGCAGTACTCTAGGTGTGGTGTTATTAAGGTTTTATAGAGTGAATAAAGTAACTTCCCTTGGTCTTGATTTGTATCCTGCTGTTTAATAAAATTTAGGATTGGCATTAGCTTTTTTGGCTGTTGCTGCACACTGAATGGCTGATATTTAGCTGGTTGTCCACTAAGGACTCACAAGATCCCTCTCACAGTTCCTGCTATTGACCTGGTTTCATCCAGTCTATATGTGTCCTTGTTGGTTTTTCTTGGCCTAAATGTAGGAGACTTTCACTTTTCTCTAGCAATTGAATTTCATTTTGTTTAGATAAACGGCCCAGTGTTCTAGTCTGTCAAGATCCATCTGGATCTTGAGCCTATCTTCTGTGGCTGTGATTTAATTCGGCTACTATCTTGATATGTTTTTGAACATCCCCTGTGGATGCTCCTGCTCAAAAATTAGCCAGGAGAGAACTGTTTCAGGAATCATTGCAGTAATACAGGATTAAAGTAATCTGAATTTTGGATATTGGATCCCTTTGCACTTGTACAGGAAAGGAATCCAATCTAGGTCAGTCACTGAGACAAGAGGTTGAGTCTTCTGAAGAGTGTGTGCTCCCTCTGCTAGAGAGAACTTCCCTGAGGATGGGCTCCAGCATGAATCCAGAAGCTCTAGAGAACAAAAACCTTTGGTCCTGGTGAAAAGATCCACATTGGATCTTGCAACATTATCCTGGGACAAGTATATTTGCCTTCATTCGTGAAAAAAGAAATCTTTGTGTGGCTAGAATTACAAAGAGAGTAATGCTCCATTAAAATATTTTTTGTTAATATCCTGGAGGTATTGTATTTTGGGAAGAAATAATTGCATACATTAATTTAATTTTGCAGCAAGATTTAATATTTCCAGACACCGGTATTTAATGTACCTAATGTACATGAGAATGGGTGGTTGCAATAGAAATAATCGAAATCGAACCTCAATGTTCCACTTAAAAAACTAGTCATTCAACACTGGGAAAAAATAAATTCATGGCTTCAATTCCTCAGTGGATTGAAGTCCTGCAGTTATTGCAACTTATGAACAAGTTGCTTGCAAAGATTAGGTGTGGGCAATTACAATGAAAAGGAGTCATCCTTTATTCAAACTCTGCGTGTGGGGGGGGGATGTCCCTTTTCCTTCATACACACACACACACACACACACACACACACACACACACTTATGAAGAAGGACCTCGTATTTGTAATGTGACTCCTGCTGGCTCTTTAAATTCAGGATGGAAGAGTGAAGGGAGACCACTGCAAGAGAGAAACTGTTTACTGCTGAAGTTGATGGTCCGTGTTGTTTGGCCTCCTGCTGCTAAGCACCATGTTCCTCCTAGTAACCCAAATGACTAGACACCGATTTAGGGAGGGGCATTCCTCTTAAATGTGGAATAAAAGGAAAGCCAATAAGACAAGACACTTGTTTAATAGTAAAAGAATTGTGTAGCTTTAGAAATGGGTAGCTGTAAGAGAGGGAATGGCAGAAAAAAGAGAGCACTAGATAAGAGCTAATAGAATTCAAGAGAGCTTGCGAGTACATTAGTGATTTGAGGCTGATTCCTCTCTTGACTCCACCTTCAGGCTCTGTCTGTGTCTTTCTCTAAAGGCCGTGTCACACTGCCCAACGGATGCAAAAAGGACACAACGGAAGAGAAAAATGTTGCATCCGTTGTT
>BHFT01042596.1:0-44203 GCA_004320025.1 Laticauda laticaudata
AGAGAGAGATATATGGGTATGAATATTATATAAAACAGCATATATATGTATATTAACCATAGTGTGGTGTGTGTGTGTGTGTGCGCTGTTCAGCTTTCCTTCGGGTATTATCCCATCGTCATTGTAGTGCTTTAAAGTTGTAGCAACGTTCAGCAGAATCTCATCTGCCATCATCAGGCGCTTCTGTATGGATGTGGGTCCTCACAGCTTCTGGTTTCAAATTCGAGGCTGGCCTATTCTGATGGCTGGGAGTTGGGTTGTGTTCACTGGTATTGGAGTTGATTGAATTGGTGTGTTCTGGTTTCTTCTGTCCTGTTTTGTCTGTTTTCGACAACGTCCCCCCACTAGGCACCCAGGTGAAAACCTGGCTTCCTAATGGATAGCAGCCGGTCTTCAACTCTGAGCCAGCTCACCCTGAAAGCCTCACACACAGGAACAGAGTGTTGCCAACCAATCAAAGCCACAAGACAGACAGAAGGAAAAGAAACACCAATCAATCAACTCCAACGTCCATAAACCAACAGACCCAGGCTCATAGCCAATCAGAATGGACCACGCTCAAAATTTGAAACCAGGACTGTGAGACTTCCATACAGAAGCCTGATGATGGCAGATGAGATTCTGCTGAAACGTTGCTACAACTTTAACAGAATTACGATGACGTGGGATAATACCCGAAGGAAGCTAAATAGCACACAAAAGGAAGGAAGCTACACAAACACACACACACACATTTGTTTTTTTAAGTTTTTTAATATGTATATATATATGGATGGATATAAAAGCAAAATGCCACTCATGCATCATCACAAACTCTCCAGAACCGTAAAGCCTACAAACTTCAAACTTCAAATTTGGCATGTATGTTCCTCTTGGCTTCTAGGTGCTCACTAAGAAAGGATTTTTAGAAATGATCATCAGAGCATTAGTATTTCATATATTATTATTAACATGCTCTGATGCTAAGGAGCTCTACTCCCCCTCCCCATCTGAAAAATCTGTTCCAAATGCAAAACACAAGCAGCGGAGAGGAGCTTCAGTTTCAGAGCAGCAAGCAGCTTTAGTACAGAACAGTTGAGCTGAGCCATGGCCAGGCTTCTTGCTGTCTCCTTGCTCGCACAGCAAACACTGTTTCAGTTTCCAAACAGCCCTCAACTCTCTCACAAACTGACAGGATGCTAGCCAGATGAATACTGGTAGGCAGAGGCACAATGTTTTCCCTTTATTTTCCTCCTCCAAAACTAAGCCCGACCACATCGTTTCGTAGCAAAGCACGAGTATCAAGCTAGTTATTCATATTCTGATGGACTAACAGTTGGGCACTCTATGCTGTATAAATCTGTGTTTGATATTTAATTTAAAAATGTATAAATCTGTGTTTGATATTTAATTTAAAAATAAGTCCAATGGGCTTTAATGAGAAAAAACCCTGGGAATATCTGCATAAGTTTCTTAAGGTAATATATTGTATATCCTGCTACCACGTTATGATCTTAAGGATATGCAAGTTGTCCTGGACTTAAAACCACAATTGGCTCCAAAATTTTCTGAACGTAACCACTGCAGTGATTCACTTAATGACTGCAGCAAGAAAGGTTGTAAAATGGGGGGGAACTCGCTTAACAACTGGTTTGCTGAACAACACAAATTTTGGGCACAATTGTGGTCGTAACTCAAGGACTACTTGTAATTAGACCCAGCTCTGTAGCTTGCTAGGTCTAGCCAAATCCCAGTGAGATTTAAATCCGTTTTCCTTTTTAACCAATTGTTTCACAGAGTTTAAATTTCCATGCTTGGAGTTTGTAATGAAAATATTCAGGTGTTTAAATTTCTCTTGCAAAGAGAAACTCTTTCTAAACTCAGTTGTTAAGTGAATCACTGAAGTGGTTAAGTTAGTAACATAATTGCCAAGGAATTCTGGTTTCTCCATTGATTTTGTTTCTCAGAAGGTCACAAAAAGGGATCACATGACCCCAGGACACTGCAACCATCATAAATATGAGTCATTTGCTAAGGGTCTGAATTTTGATCATGTCACCATAGGAATGCTGCAATAGTCATTAAGTGTGTAAAACATTCACAAGTCACTTTTTCAGGACCGTTGTAACTTCAAAATGGTCACTAAATGAATGGTTGTAAGCCAAGCACTACTTGTATTTCTGTTCCAAAGGGATAGCTTGATAGGTCCAAAAGCATGGGCTATGACCATGATGGCGAACCTATGGCACGCGAGCCCAAGCCAAACTTACTTGCACTGCGCATGCGTGTGCCTCCCAGCTGATTTTCAGCCCGTGAGGCTGTTTTCACCCTCCCGGAGGTTCGAAGGAAGCCTCTGCAGCCTCAGGAGGCTGAAAAACGGGCCTTCCGGAAATACCAGAAGTGCCAAAACGGGTCCGTTTTCAGCCTCCAGAGGTTTTCCTCGTGAGGGTGAAAATGGACTCCCCCGGACTCCAGAGGCCTCCCCAGAGGCTGAAAACTTGCACTTCTGGTATTTCTGGAAGTATTGCATGCATATGCGCGGGGGGGGGGATGAGGCGCATTGCATCGTGGGTGCCGGCACATACAAGCTTTCGGCACTCCACAACAAAAAGGTTCGCCATCACTGGGCTATGATATAGAATTTCTGGCTGTGTCATAAGACTAACTTGCAGAATTTTTGGCTGGTTCTTAATAGAAGACAAAACCAAGCGAGAAATCCAATGCAGCATTTCATCCAGACTGGTCGCGGAAGGAGAAGATGCTAAAATCATAAAATCTTGCCGTGTGATGTCTTAGTTAGGCTAAGCAAAATGAGCTAAGAGTCACTTCAACTTCTCCGTGACAAGAAGAAATCACAAAGACCTCAAGTATTATTGGTCAAGTAATAAAGTTCCAGGGCACAGAAGAAAGCAAAATGAGGTTGGAACAGGGGTTACTTCAGAGAAAATAGGTCTAAAGATAAAATTGCTAAGCGAATTTGTAGTTTTATAGGATTGGCCTAGCTGGGCAAAACAGCCAAGGAAATAGAGCTAAGTGAGCTATGGCCAAAAATTTATCAACACCGTTTTTTGTGGAGACTATAAATCAGGCTACATCAGCTATATTCAGGGGTGGCCTTGATTTCAAATGCCTCAGATGAGAGAAGTGAGAATGTGTGATCTATATTATTTATAAGTAAATAGGCAATACCGTATATACTCGCATATCAGCCGACTTTAGAATGCTTTTTTTTTTTTCAAATTTGGGGGTCGGCTTATCTTAATACGCGCATAAATCTGAATTTATCGGTGGGCCGTGCCTCGATTTGCGACAGAGCAGGCGACTAGCGTGGGCGGCTTCCCGCGATGAGAGTCTTGGCTCTCGGCACTGGCCTGTCAGCTGGCCTTAGCAGCCCTCGCCTCAAATAAAAAGCGGCACAAAGTCTGGCGCCATTTTTCTCCCTGGATGGCCGATGAGCCCGCAACTTTTGCCCGCCGCTGCTTTTCCCTCTGGGCTTCACTTCTGCCTGGTGCAGGGAGAGTCGCTCCAAAGCCCTGTCCTCCCAGAAGTCTTTCTGACGGTGAGCCGTTGGTCTTGGCCCATCTTCGCAGGGCGTTAGCTCGCGGTTGATCGCCACCGTGTTTGCTATAAACAGGATAGCCTGACAGATCGAAGTTAATTGGGGGAGGGGTGTGTTCTGTGCTGGATCTACTCGAAATAGTTATGAATTTACCTATTCCAGCTCCTTGGGGAAATGTCGGTAATGACGCCATCGTAATTACGCCATCTCCAGATTTTTTTCATGAGTCTCCAGATTTTCCTTTATCAGGGGGTTGAACCACCATGGTATTTTGGGGGTCGGCTTATATGCGAGTTTTTTGGCAAATTTCATTTTGGGGCAGTTTTTTAAGGGTCGGCTTATATGCGAGATCGGCTTATATGCGAGTATATACGGTATGTTGGGAATATTTTTAAAATATCTTATACTTCTGAACCATCATTAAGAGGGCTCTCTATTCTTATACCATGCTGTAAGCCTTTTAACATGGATATTAAGTGCCACTCCACATTATGTCTCTATAATTCCACATTTAAGTTACAGGACTGTTTAGAGGTTGAAGACACTCTATAAAATAACCCTTGAAGCTGAAAGACAGTGGGAAAAAACATTGCAAATCTGAACCATTTAGCAGTCAAAACGCTTTCGGGTCTGAAATCTCTGCATAATGTTGGAGGTAGCCCATCTTTGAATGATTCTCAGCCTGTGAGGTTGAAATGAACAACAAATATTTCACATTTCCAAGAACTGCTTCCATCCTCAAAACAGATCATTTTGGATTTGAGATGGTCCAAATTCAAAACATTTTGCCCGCTCCATATATACTTAATTAAAGGGAAAAATATTGCTGTAGGAAAGGCATGGTTGTTCTTAAAGTAAAGACATAAAGTCTTTTCTTTTAATGACCCCATAATCCTTTGCAGGGTGGAATTTGGGCAACTGAATGGAGCTGAGTGTTTACTGGCCGGATGCCCCTCCTGTTGCCAATGTGGAGTTTTGTTCAGCAGATATATTCTCAGTGTGCCCAGAGAGAGAATTATCTGCCTCTACCTAGGATCGAACTCACAGCCTCCTGATTGGGAGACGAGAGCTCCACCTCTAGGCCACTGTACCACTCAAAAATGTATAATCTATAATATTCATGATTTCAAATCTTATTGTCTGCAGAGGAGCAGTGGTGGTACTTCTTGTTGACAGTATTTTACATATCTTGACCATTGCCCATAGAGGTGGTTTTCAATTTACAACAGTTCATTATTACAACCGTTCCAGAGTTACAGCACTGAAAAAAATGACCAATGACCATTTTTTGCACTTATGATCATTGTAGCATCCCCATAGTCACGTGATCAAAATTCAGACACTTGGCAACTGACCTGTATTCATGGCGGTTGCTGTGTCCCAGGGTCATGTATGGTCTTTTGCGACCTTCGGTCAAGCAAAGTCAAAAAATTAATCAGTAGAATGACTTGCCTTCAGAAGTTGTGGGTGCTCCAACACTGGAGGTTTTTATGAAGAGATTGGACAACTCTTTGTCTGGAATAGTACAGAATAGAATAGATAGAACAGACTTCTTTATTGTAAACACAAGGAATTTGTGACTTCTCCTTGTAAACACAAGGAATTTGTCTTGGTGCAAATAGAAGAAGAATAGAATAGAACAGAATAGAACAGAACAGAACAGAACCGAACAGAATAGAATAGAATACAACAGAATAGAATTTTTTATTGGCCAAGGGTGATTGGACACATGAGGAATTTGTCTTCAGTACAAATGCTCTCAGTGTACATAAAAGAAAAGATAAATTTGTCAAGAGTCAAGAATCATAAGGTACAACACTTAATAATAGTCATAGGATACAAATAAGCAATCAAATCATACTAAGAAACAGTCAATAAAAATTGTAAGGATACAAGCGACAAAGTTACAGTCTTACAGTCACAAATGGGAGGGGATGGGTGATAAGGAGTGATGAGAAGATTAATAGTGATAGTAGTGCAGACTTCGTAAATAGTTGGACAGTGTTGAGGGAATTATTTGTTTAGCAGAGTGATGGCATTTGGGAAAAAACTGTCCTTGTGTCTAGTTGTTCTAGTGTGCAGTTGTTCTACAGCATCGTTTTGAGGGAAGGAGTCGAAACAGTTTATGTGCGGGATGTGAGGGGTTTGTAAATATTTTCACAACCCTCTTTTTGACTCTTGCAGTATACAGGTCTTTGGTGGAAGACAGGTTGTTAGCAATTATTTTTTCTGCAGTCCTAATTATTCTCTGAAGTCTGTGTCTGTCCTGTTGAGTTTCAAAGCCAAACCAGACAATTATAGAGATGCAGATGACAGACTCAATAGTTCCTCTGTAGAACTGAATCAGCAGCTTCTTGGGCAGTTTGAGCTTTTTTAGTTGGTGCAGAAAGAACATTCTTTGTTGTGCTTTTTTGATGGTATAAGGTTACCTGCTTGAGGAGGAAGGGGTTGGACTGGAAGACCTCCAAGGTCCCTTCCAACTCTGTTATTCTGGAAAATAGTGGCATCTGCCACCCATATGCAAACCGTAGACATCTATGGTAAGCATGGAGCATGAAAACATTTACATATGAAGACCTTTCTCCGCACACTCCTGCGTTATCACTCACAGACAGAAATGTCTAAAAGGCCATTTAAAAACAAAGGGAGAACATGCACATTGCTGGCAAGGTAATTCTTTCCTCAAAGTCCCATTATTCTAATTTGGATCTTTGTTGTTAACTCTCTTCTGCCATCTGTTATTCACTTGTTTTTTTCTGGAGCCTGTGCATATTTCTTTGTCAGCAACACAAATCATTTTGAAGAAGCCAGCAATAAAGGACCAGTCAGAAAAAAATAAAAAAGAAAGACAAATCCATAGGTGGTTAATACCTTCTTCACTATCAAACTGTCACAAAGGAGCAGTTAAGCATCTGAGTTCCATCAAGGGGAGAGAGGGGAGAATTAAGGAAGACCCAAACTTGCACCAGTTGTTTTCAGTTATGAAGTCTCTGGTTCAAAATTAAGTTGTAAATTGAAGATGAAACCAAGGGTCAGTGTTAGATACTCCTGGCATTCAATGGTAACCCAGTTGGATACAAGATGGGCAGCCAAAAAAAAAAAATCCTTCAGCCAAGAAGGGTCCACACTCATTTGCATTATTCCGGTGACTCTGAGGACACAGATAAACCTCGAAGTGGCCTCAATGACTCCCTAAAAGGATGCAAATGACCAGCTGTCTGCAAGGAGCATAAATCCTTCCATTCCCCACTAATCCAATCAGAGCTGAAGAAGCTTCTTGGATAAGAAGCAAAATGCCTTCCAAGAAAAAAACAAGAAAGTCCAATTGCCTCTTGAAAAAAGCACCTTTGGCACAACCATGATCTGGATGCTGACAATCTCTATATACTTTTTTAGCTTTCCAATTGGAGATGAACACCCTTTGAATGGTGTGGTGGTAAGAATGGATTTCCAGAGAAAAAAACTGCAGACTAGAGGAACACCACTCAGGTGACCCTGAGGACACAGATAAGTCTCCAAGTGACCTCAATGATTCTCTAAAAGAATGCAAATGACCAGCTGTCTGCAAGGAGCATAAATCCTTCCATTTCCCATTATCCAGTCAGAGCTGAACAAGCTTCTGAGATGAGAAGCAAAATGTCTTCAAAGAAAAACCAGAAAGTCCAGTGGCCTTTTGACAAAAAGCACCTTTGGGATTGGCAACAAATAATTTCTCTTATCTTATTTTATCTTATCTTATCTTATCTTATCTTATCTTATCTTATCTTATCTTATCTTATCTTATCTTATATAAAATAATAAAATAAAGTAAAATAAAATAAAATAAAGTAAAATAAATAAAATAAAATGATACCCCTTTTCTGGGTCAAATGAAATGGAATGACTTTCCCATCTCTTTCATAAAATTTTGCCCGAGGGAGAGTTCTGGAGACCTCTTTTTGTGTCATTCTGACAGATGGTCATGGGTATCCCCTAGTCAAGAAACCAGCATGGCCATGGATGCTTTTATTGGTTCTAAGTCAAGGACTATCTGTGGCTATGATGGAGCAAGTTCTCTTGTTATACAGGTAGTCCTCAACTTACAGCCACAATTGAGCTCAAAATTTATGTGAAGTGAGTTTTGCCCCATTTTATGACTTTTCTTGCCACGCTTGTTAAGTGAATCACCGCAGTTGTTCAATAAGTTAACCCAGTTGCTAAGTGAATTAACTTTGCCTGTCAGAAGGTCGCAAAAGGGGATCACGTGACCCCAGGACAGTGCAACCATCATAAATGTGAGACAAATTTTTCAAGCATTTGAATGTAAATCATGTGACCTTGGGGGGGGGGGTGTACTGCAATGGTCATAACTGTGAAAAATGGTCATAAAATAGTCACTTTTTTCAGTGCCATTGTAACTTTGAATAGTCCACCAAGTGAACTGTTGTAAGTCAAGGACTGCCTGTACTCTTCGATTCTATTGCCCAGGAGTTCTGCTGTGGACACTCACCATAGCAATGGTTTTCTTGAGGAAACCATCCCTCTGGACAGTCAGAGCTGCACTGGCCTTCATGAAACACTTGAGGAGACGTGCAAGCGGTGCAGTTCTCGGGAGAGCCTCCAGTGCAAGAAAAGCAGGAAGAGTGGCACACTGCAGGAGAAAAAAGAGGAAAAGCAATTTGATCAATAAAAGTATCCAGTTTTTCAAAGATGGCGGGACTTGTGGGTAGAGCTGTGCTTCTCCACCTTGGCCGCTTTAAGAAGTGTGGACTTCAACTCCCAGAATTCCCCAGCCACCCATGGAACTCTGGGAGTTGAAGTCCGCATCTCTTAAAGTGGCCACGGTTCAGAAACACCAGGGTAAAAGTCTCAGGGTCATATATTTTCAGAAGAAAATAATACACATAATCATCTAAATCAGGGTTCCTGACACTCACACACCCCGGTCTGTGGACTGGCATTGGGCCACGGCAGGCCAAAAACTGGGCCGTGCAAACAAGTGAAGCCCCATCTGCGGGATGCAGGCAACACATGAAACCACGCCCGCTTCGGTCCACATGTCATGCCGCCGTAGGAGCCTGAATCTGTGGAGGAAAACGAGCCAGAACTGGAACCCACAGAGACTGAGGGTGTGGCTTTGTTGGCTTCGGAGGAATGTGGGGAGGAGCCGGCCGAGGCAGCCCCTCAGGATTGGGACGGCTAATTAGCAGGGAGGAACGAGGGCAAGATGACTGAGAGAGGACAAGCAGTGGACATGAGAAGTGACGGAGCCCAGGCGATGAGCAAGGACCGCCCTCTTCTGATCCCTGAGCACGGAGAGTGGAGAGAAGGTGGGAACAGCGCAGGCTTGACCCCACAACTCAGGAGGAGAGCACCTCATCACTAGGCATACCTGGGGACTAAGATTTAAGGAGATGTTGCGGAGAGGGGCATTTGTCGGGAACAAATGCTGAATTGGTAGAGTCTGGTGTGCTGGTACAGACATTTGGAGTTTGCAAAACTGCTTGCTTCTTTCTTACTTGTGGACTCAGTGCCTTCTTCTTGACTTTGTGGACTCATTGTTTGGTCCTTGTTTCAATGGGCTCATTTCCCTGTTCCTTTGCTTTGCTGGACTGGTGTGTGTGTGTGTGTGTGTGGACTTGCCAAGAATGTGGGAGCATTTGGGGGAAAATCTGGAGCATTATAGGGGAGTTTGAACTTTCAACTGTCTGCGTGACCTTCGTGCCTTGTCCCAGATCATTACACTGCGGAAAAACCTCACTCTTGGGAACCAGTCCCTGGTGCCAAAAAAGTTGGGGGCCGCCAATCTAAACAACTGTCACTCCTAAGAGAGCAAAGGTCCAAGAGGGAAACTCCATCATACTATTAGACCCAGAGTCTGAAGTTAATTAGAGCATCTATGTTACCAAAGTTACTTTTTTAAAAAATGTTATTTTTTTGGACTATTTTTTAATCATCAGAATTGCTGCAGATTTTGTCACATATTCCACACAGTCTGGTAACAGCTTTTCCTGAAGCACCAATCGCCTCTTTTTTTTTTTAATGCTGCAGATTCCCCCCCTCCCAAAATGCCCGAGGGCTTGAGCTGCAAGAGAGCAACCTAGAACTAAAACAGAATGAGTGATGATGGAACGCAAAAGGATGCAACTCCAGAGGAGTAAGAGGCAATTCACTCCAGATGTGTTCTAGGACCAACTCTCTTCATACTCTACATAAATGATCCCTGTGATCATATCAAGAGCAACTGCGTTCTCTTCGCTGATGATGTAAAGCTATTCAACACCACAGACAATATTGCTACACTTCAAAAAGACCCTGACTGTGTATCAGAATGGTCAAACAAATGGCAACTTCAAATCTCAACAAATAAATGCTCTGTCTTATATATATAAAATCATACATTGCAATGTCCTACCTGTCAATGAATACTTCAGCTTCAACCATAACAACACAAGAGCACACAATAGATACAAACTCAAGGTTAACCAAACCAAACTTGATTGCAGGAAATGCGACTTCAGCCACAGAGTGGTCAATGTCTGGAATACTCTACCTGACTCTGTGGTTTCTTCCCAAACCCCAAAAACTTTAACCTTAGACTGTCTACTATTGACCTCACCCCTTTCCTAAGAGGTCTGTAGGGGGCGTGCATAAGCGCACCAACGTGCCTACCGTCCCTGTCCTGTTGTTTCTTTAATTTTTTATTTTTCTTATATGTATCCATGTATTCATAACTATGTTTTTACTTATACCTATTATCTTGTAAGCAATTGACATACATGCATCAATCCATCCATCCATCCATCCATCCATAAATAAATAAATAAATAAATAAAGTGGGAGAGATATCATGTGATATCTCTAATAGATCCCTAATAGTCCCCAGAGTATATGGTGGATGCAGATAGCAGAGTAGCAGAGTCTTCAGTCTTGCAATATTTTGTCTGTAGGTGTTAAACAATAAAGAAATTAGCTTGGAAGAGTCACATGATGGTTCTGGGACTGACACTAGTTGAGCAAACATGAAATCAACATTAGGACACATTACCTTGAATAAAGTTTGATCGTCTTACTGTAGCCCCTTCAAACTCTGTTATTCTGTTCTATTCTACCCAGGGGTTGGCCCATATCCATCCATCCGTCCATCCATTCTCTATCCATCATCTCTCTCTATCCATCCATCTAGCTATCCAATCATCGGTCTATCCATTGTATCTATCCATCCATCATCTCTCTCTCCATCCATCCATCCATCGTCTATCTATCCATCATGTCTATTATATCTATCCATCCATTCTCTATCCATCATCTCTTTCTCCATCCATCCATCCATCATCTATCCAATCATCAGTCTATCCATTATATCGCTCCCCTCTCACTTGGAAGGTTGAGAGTTCAATCCTAGGCAGTGGCAGATGTTTCTCGGAGAGCATAGAAAAACTATCTGCTGTGAACTCCATGTAGGAGTCAGGAAGGGAATTCAGCCAATAAATGCTCAGCTCCATCCAGTTGTCCCAACTGTATCCTGAATTAAGGGATTACAGAGTTGTAAAAAGGGAATTCTATTGACAGAAAGAGAACCATGTCAGAGTGTTTGAGATTTGGTATTGAGATTTAATAGCCGACCAGCTATTGTAAGGCTGATGCAATGAGGATGAATCATTGTGGTTATTGCCACTTTAAGACTGAGGATGGGTCCACAAGTTTTACCACTTTAAGAAGCTGCCTATACATACATGAGGCCATGAGAGGGCATTTCTCTCTCTCCTTGTGTTCTGTCTCCATTGTGGTTCTCCATGCAGAATAAAGAAAACTGATTGATTGCCAGGTATTTGCATACCACGTATATGTATCTATATAGCTGTCTTGTATACAAACCACTGTTAAAAGACAAAGCCTATGTGTGCTGTGTTGTTGCTCCTGAGTTGTCTCTCAATAGTAGACACGCTGCAAACACTCTGACAAACCAGTTTGGCATAATGGTGAACCTGGGAAACTCTTGAGTTCTAGTCTTGCTGTAGGCACAAAGCCAGCTGGGTGATCTTGGGCCAGTCCCTCTCTCTCAGCCTAGGAAACAGGCGCAAATCTCACCAAGAAAACTGCAGGGATTTCTCGAGGCAGTTGCCAGGAGACAAGGCTGACTTGAAGGCACTTAATAAATAAATAAACTTGACAGAAGGCATGGAGGAGTTCACTGTTGTAATTTGGCCATTTTCAATCCAATTTCAACAGCCTGATTTTGGGACAGGGGGTGTCTCAGGCTGCCAAAGAGGCTATGGATAAACAGAAAGTGAGAAGCTGTCTCTTGAGGATAGTTTATTTCTGAATTTCCTGCTTCAAGCAGAGGTTTGAATTATTTGGTCTTCGGACTCTCCTGCCATCTATACTGCCGTGATCTGCTAGTCTCAGCAGCCTCCCCTCTCATTCCAATTTCCCCCAATCTATATCATAAGCAAATTTTATTGCTTTGTGGTACATATTCTGGGCACAAATGCTGAACTGGTGCTTTTAAGAGAGAAAGAGATGTGGTATTGTTAACAAAAAAAAAAATCCTTGAGCACAACAAAAATAGTTCAGAACTACCTTTGAACAGGATTTTCTTCCAATAAATGTCAGGACAATCTAAATCACTTGACAAAACCACTTTTTATTAGCCCATCACTTGGATGCAGTTTATTGGCCTGCTCAGAGATGAGTTTTGAAGACGGGGAAGTTATCCAGAACTGCAGAATTCTATCTTTCAAAGTGATTTGTACTAAGGCTTGGAACTCAGGGAGACATGTTTGCGTGTGTGTGTGTGTGTGTGTGTGTGTGTGTGTGTGTGAGAGAGAGAGAGAGAGAGAGAGAGAGAGAGAGAGAGAGAGAGAGAGGGACACAGAGGGACACAGAGAGAGAGAGAGAGACAGACAGAGACAGACAGAGAGAGAGAGACAGAAAAAGAAAAAAAGAAAGAGAGAGAGAGAATATAGTACTTGTCTGAGACACATTGACACAGCTGTCTTTTCCTGAGAGTGTACGACTGCTGTGATAGACAACTGTGTGATCCTGGGAAGAGATGCGGTTGCTTTAAAGAGTACGAGATAACGGCTTTGGTTGCACTTCTATATGCTGTAAAGCAACTTCTTGGCACCCAATCCTCAGTACAGTGGTACCACAGTACCAGTGAAGGGATTCAAATTATTTTACTACCAGTTCTGTGGGCATGGCTTGGTGGGCATGGCAGGAGAAGGATACTATAAAATCTCCATTCCCTCCTCACCCCACTAACCTGCTTTCCAGCTCCATTCTCCTATGCAGGTCAACCAAAGAAGACCCAGCCGATCAGACAAGATTCAGGAGGCAGAGAATAGATGGGGGTGGGGCCAGTCCGAGGTGGTTCTCCGGACTACTCAAAATTTCCCCCACCAGTTCTCCAGAACCTGCTGAATACTACCTTCTGTACGATACTTGATGTGAATTGCTTCCAGGAGGCACGAGTACCAAAAACTACAAGTGCCAAACAAACCAGGCAACTTATCATGTGACCCTTTTTCCTATGACAATGACCTTCCCAGTATGGCCAACCTCCTGTCTGCCCTCCGCGACTATCCCCCTCTTCCTCTTGTAGCACGCCGAATACCAAAGAAGCAACCAGTACCGGAGCAATATTTCCATAAAAAAATGTGTTGAGTACCAAATACCTGAGGTACCACTGTATTATACAGCCATAGTCTACACCAGGGGTGTCAAATTCACGGGCCGCAGGCCAGATGCATCACACACTGGCCACGCCCACCCGTTTTAGCAAAGGGGGGAAAGTTGCAATACGTCATGTCGATGACGACATGTCGATGAGAGTTTGACACCGCTGGTCTACACTGAAAACCCTCCAGAATATTTCCTTTTCCCAGGAATGTATTAAATAATTATAATTGGGGACAGGGAATGCTTCTCCCCACCCACCTACTTTTACATTCTCTATATCAGAAGAGCAACCCACAAGCTATCTCTAGCTGTCATCAGCCTTCAGTCTACCTCAGGACTAACATGGGTAAGGCCAAGAACACATTTATGTTTTAGGCAGCCATCCTTTTGCAGCAAAAAAAAAAGTCTTAAATTTACTCTAAATGAACTGTGATGACCTGGGGTGTGGCACAAAGGCAACACAGTCACATAAGTAAGAAGAGTACCTTTAATACCTCCAACTTTGCCCCCCAATGTCCAGGTTACCTTCGGTTGCAGAAAAAAAACTCTCTGAAGAACAGTCCTTAAATGGAGGAAATTCAGTCCAAAAACAAAGTACATACAAACTGTAAATAAATTCCACACAAACCACGCTGCAGCAATTAACTTGGGAGGGCAGGAGAAGGAATTGCAAACTTGAAAGGCCAGCAAAACACACATAGTTGGGAAGATGCCAGGAACCCAGAGAAGCCTAGACAATGAAAGATAATTCACGATTTGCTCTCAACAGATTGCTGTGTGCAACTTCCCTTTTTAAACACTGTGTTCCCAGCTGCAGCCAATGAAGGGAATCAGGGCCCTTTCCTCCCCCGTAAGCCACTCAACTCACATTGTTCCCTTCTCAGTTCCTCCCTAGGATGAAAAGGGGGTGGGCCTGGGTCTTCCTCCAAATTCCCTCTCCCTTGCTTTACCTCTCACCTGCTTTGCCCAGTTGGCCTTTGCCCTTCCCCAGTTTCTTCCACAGCCAACTGACCCACACTCACACTCCCTGTCAGCTGCTCGGCCTTCCCCTTGGAATCAGATTCCGACAGGGGCATGACAGAACTACAAAATCACTTTTTTCTTTGCAGTTTAGGAGGCCCGAAGAAACACAGAGGCATTGGGGTGCTTGAGGAATTCAGTCTTAGCAAGATCTCCACGTTAAATCTTAAACCTCACCCTGCTCACAATTTGAATTTGTCTTTTTCAATTATCAACTTGGGAGAGAAGGGATGTTCGCTCACCTTTGCAAATCCTGTCTTCGTTACTGTAGAACTGGGCTCTGCATTGAGGCAAGCAGGTGCCAACAGGCCTTTCCTCAAGGCTCAGGTACGGTTGAAGCTTCTCCTCTGGGTTCATGCACTGCGTACAGTGTGAATGTTCTGGGCCCACACATGCTCTGCAGGATGAATGGCAACCTACAGAAGAAGAGCCGGAAAACAAACCGAACAGATACAAACTCCCAATGGATGAATAAAACTGCAGAAAGAACAACTGCAACCAGCCTGCCTTCCACAGAAGACCTGTCTATTTTGGAGATCGAAAGGAGGGCTGAAAAACCCAAAGGTGCTTTTTTTCAGAAGGCAACTGGATGTCTTTGTTTTTTCTTTGAAGATGTTTTGCTTCTCATCCAAGAAGCTTCTTTAGTTCTGAGAGGATAGTGCGGAATGGAAGGATTTATGGTGTGGGAATGGGAAGGGATTTCCAGAGGAAAAAAATTGCAGACTAAACGAACCAATTGCACGACTCAGGTGACCCTGAGGACACAGATAAACCTCCAACAGCTTCAACGACCCTCTGAAACCATGATGGTAAATCTATGGCACGCGAGCCGTTACCCCATTTGTGCATGTGCCTCCCACCGACCAGCTGATCTTCGGGCTTCTGCAAGGTGCATGTGTAGGGAGACGCATGCGTATGTATGGGGAGCATGCATGGAGGGCACATGCACGGGGGACGTGCACGTATTGCATTTTGGCGATGCGCATACTTGCACTTTGGGCACTCAGTGCCGAAATGGTTAGCCATCACTGCTCTAAAAGGATGCAAATGACCAGCTGTCTACAAGGAATATAAATCCTTCCATTCCCCACCATCCAGTCAGAGCTGAAGAAGCTTCTTGGATGAAAAGTGAAAAGTCTTCAAAGAAAAAAACCAGAAAGTCCAGTTGCCTCTTGGAAAAAGCACCTTTGGGACAACCATGACCTGGAGCAGGGATCACCAATCTTTTGGACCTCAGGGACCACCAAACTCATAATTCTAAATCCCATGGACCAGAGACCCTGGGAAAATCCCCCAAAAAGTCTGCAGGAAAATTCCCCACCCTGTTTTCCTACCGATCAATCATTCTTTATTTGGGATCGCAGGATACCATCTCCAGCTCCGTTCTCGGGGGTGGGGGGGAGAGAGAGAGACTTTTGGCTTCATGCAAGGAAAATAGCAGAAGCAGCAGAAGTCTTTTTTTCTCTCCCCCAAATTCTGCCAGAAATGAGTCTTTGCCGGCGCAGCCTCTTGGAGCAGGATACCTTGCAGGGTCCCCAAGGCTCATTTCTGGCAGAGTTTGGGGGAGAGAAAGAAAGACTTTTGCTGCTTTCCTTACATGCAGTCAAAAGCACAAGAAGAAAGAAATGGAAAGAAGCAGCCCGGTGGCCAGGCTAGGCACATAGGGTGAGTGTGGCAATTTCCCCCATCCTTTCCTCCCTCCCCTCACTACCTCATGTTGTTCACAATGCAAGTGACGCAATCCTTGTTTTCTCATAGGCCATGTGGGCGGCACAGCCTTGTATTCCCACACAGCTTGTATTAATTGCTTTGGGTGGTGCTTTGCGGGGGTGCCATTTCTCTGCGGATCACCAAAATTTTCTCACAGACCACCAGTGCTCCCCAGCTTGCTGGTTGGCAACCACTGACCTAAATGACTGACAATCTCTAGAGGCTGAGGGCTAAGAAAATATTTGCAATCTTCTTCACATCCTGGATATAAATTATTTCAACTCCTTCTCTCAGGATGGCACTATAGGGCACTGCAGATCAAAACAACCAGACATAAGACATTTCCCGCCCCCCCTTGGGCCATCTCTCTGCTGTACATCTAAACCACACAATGCCATCTTATGTCTACGTGTATTTACCATGTAGTATGTCTGTAATATTATTATTATTTATCCTTCTTATATATATATATTTATCTTCCTCCTCTTATTGGTATTATTATTATTATTATCATCATCATTATTCCATTGGTTTGCATGTATATTGCCAGTTTCTGCACCGGAGACAAATTCCTTGTGTGTCAAATCACACTTGGCCAAATAAAATGTCTCATTCTTTCTCAAAGGTGCTTTTTCAAAAGGCAACTGGACTGTATTTTTTCCATGAGGACAATGTTTTGCTTTTCATCCAAGAAGCTTCTTCAGTTCTGACTGAAGTTTCTTCAATTCTGATTCAGAACTGAACAAGCTTCTTGGATAAGAAGTGAAACTTCTTCAAGGAAAAACTATAGTCTTTTGAAAAAGCACCTTTGAGACAACCATGACCTGAATGACTGCTCCATAGACATATTTGATTAAATGTGAAATTCATCTTAAATGAGGCTCTCTCTATGGGAGACACCCTAGATCCATATTCAATGCCAAGTCTCAATATCTTCCATATATACTGAGTTCAACTTCCACAATTCCGTGGTCAGCTTGGCCATTGCTAGGAATTCTGGGAGTTGAAATCTACCCATATGGAAGGTATTCAGACTGTACCTAAGCTAGCTTTTTCCAGTCAGTGGAATGATGCCTTCTGTAGGAGATGACCAGGCTGAGCCCAAGGGAGGGGTCAAACTTGTCATTAGTCTTGAGTCCCTTCACTCCCACAAGAGATCAAAGTCCATCCCATCTCAAATCCCTTTCATTCTTATCAACCACCGATTTGCTTTGACTATTAATAGTTCAGATTCTTGTAGAGAGCATTAGCATACAATAAATCTATATTCATTTGAACTGTCTGGGCTCCTGTGATTGACATTGGCAGCTGTTTTCTTTCTTCTCCTTCCAGCATTATTGCCCTGGTCCATCAACATTCTCAACATCACACAACCATTTCTTTTTTTTTGGGGGGGGGGGTGCCATGAAACCCAGGAAAACCTTTTAAGAAGTTATTTCAGTACAATTCCAAAAGTGACTTATTTCAAAAAGTCTCTAAAAGATTTCAGGAGTAATGAAAAACTTTCCAAACATTGAAACCACAGGAGAGAACCAATGGCAGATATTTTATTTGTCGGCCTATGAAGGCAGGGAGATCTGGGTTACCTTTACAGAGATTGTGGTGCTGATAAAAGCCCTCTCCACAAGCGAGGAGACAGCGGCCCTGGTAGAAGGCCTGGGGGAAGGAGCAGGAGGTACATTGAGTGGGCAAGGGTCCTGTACAGCTGGTGCATGAACCGTGGCAAACTGGGAACCAAGAAAGAAAAAAAATGTCAATCAAGCCTTTCACAATTTGGATCTCAGAGTAACAGGATATTAGAGATCCCACAAATCCACTTTACAGTCAGTTTCTCTTGCTCCCCTCTGAATCACTGTATTGCCCACAACAATCTGGATCCTCACTTTACTGACCTTCTTCTCATCTTCCTTCTTTCCTTCTTTCCTTCCTTCTCTACCCAAGCAATAGCATCTAGACTTATATTTCATAGTGCATTGCAGCCCTCTCTTGAGCGGTTTACAGAGTCAGCTTATGGCCCCCAACAATCTGGCTCCTCATTTTACCAACTTCGGAAGGATGGAAGGCTGAGTCAACCTTAAGTCAGTCAGGATCAAAATGCTGGCAGTCGGCAGAGTCAGTCTGCAATATTGCATTCTAATCAGTGCCACTATGGCTTCCTTTCTTCGTTCTCATTTCCATTCCTTCCTTCTCATCTTCCTTCTCATCTTCCTTCCTTCCTTCTCATATAATAGTGCTTAGACTTATACAACCCTCTCTAAGCATTTTATAGAGTCAGCGTTTTGGCCCCAACAATCTGGCTCCTCATTTTACCAACCTCAGAAAGATGGAAGGCTGAGTCAACCTCCAGCCAGTCAGGATCGAACTGCTGGCAGTGGGCAGAGACAGCCTGCAATCCTGCCTCCAACCACTACACCACCACAACTCCCTCCTCCCTCGATTCCTGCACCCAATGCTATTGAACTGGTAATGTGACAGAAGACTCCTATTTCGTGGCAGATCTCTGTTCAGTTCATCAGTATTCCAGGAAGGCCACAACAACTGATTTAAGCAAAAGATCTATTTGTTATGCAAAACAGCAACACTAAACAGCAAGCTGGCTTGTTTTTAAATAAGGTTTTCCACCCCAACCACATAATACCAAGCGCTGATTTCAATGAAGCTAAAAGCACCGATTATGTAGAGTTTTCCAACAACGAAGCATGAAGCTTACATGTATGGCGCATACGAGCACACACATACCTATACAGGTCGTCCTCGGCTTACGGCCACAATTGAGTCCAACACATCTGTTGCTAGGTGAGACATTTGTTCAGTGCGTTTTGTTCCATTTTATGCCCTTGCTTGCTTCACTGTTGTTAAGTGGATCGTCACAATGGTTAGGTTAGTCACTTGATTGTTAAGCAAATCTGGCTTCCCCCGTTGACTTTGCAGGTCAGAAAGTCACAAAAGGGGAATCACACAACCCCGAGCCAACTGTCTCACTTAGCAACAGACATGTTGAGTTCAACTGTGGTCATAGGTTGAGGATATTCTCAAAGAATATAGATCATCATTAGCTTCCTATTGATCCAAACTAACTGTTAAGGTTCTCCGCCAAGGAGGTTCAATGAATTGATTGAGAAATTAGTGAAATTTCTCCAAGTTTCTCAGAGAAAATGACTTCAAGAATTTCTGAAAGGTTAGTGTTGCTTCCTAACAGCGACAAGCCAGGTAGTCCTCGATTTATGACCATAATTGAACTCCATTATTAAGCAGGTCATCCTGTGACTGACACATTTTTTCACTTTGGGAGGGGGGGCAGTGTTAAGCAAATCATCACCGTCTTTCAAAGACTTACCATAGTTAGTATCTTCTTGGTCGTTAAGCAAACACTGAAGTCATTAAGGGAACCCATTGTCCCCAGGGCAGCATTTTTGCCAGAAACTGGAAGGCATCACCAGTTTACAGCAAAAAAAATATGTAAATTTGGATCACATGACTGCCAGACAGGCAGCTGTTTGAATCCTGGTAAAGCCATATGTACATTTTGAGGGGAGTCTGTTCAGTGGTGGGATTCAAAAAATTTTTTACTACCAGTTCTGTGGGTGTGACTTGGTGGGCATGGGAGGGGAAGGATACTGTAAAATCACCAGTCAGAGGTGGGATTTGCTGGTTGGCTGAACTACTCAAAATTTCTGCTACCGGTTCTCCAGAACTGTTCAGAACCTGCTGAATACCACCTTTGAGTCTGCTGTAACTTTAAATAGTCACTAAGACATTGGTCGTAAGTTGAGGACTACCTGTAAGTGTGGCTGGGTAATTGTATGCAAGTGCGGGATCCTCAACCACAGATTGCCAAAGAATCTGGAAACAACGAAGAACTGAACTTGAGCGATAACTGGAAGGAAAAAAAAGGACACCTATAGACTGGGTGAAACCAGGCTTAATAGCAGTCACAGTGAGAGGGATCTCAAAGTCTTAGTGGACAACTAGCTAAATATGAGCCAGCAGTGTACAGCGGCAGCCAAAAAAGCCAATGCAATCCTAAGATGCATTAACAGAGGGATACAATCAAGATCAAGGGAAGTACTAATACCACTCTATAAAGCCCTAGTAAGACCACACCTAGAGTATTGCATCCAGTTTTGTTGACCACACTATAAAAAAGATGTTGAGACTCTAGAAAAAAAGTGCAGAGAAAGGCAACCAGGATGATCAGGGGACTGGAGACTAAAACATATGAAGAACAGTTGCAGGAATGGAGTATGTCTTGTCTAGTGAAGAGAAGGACCAAGGGAGACATGATGGCAGTCTTCCAATATTTGAGGGGCAGNGGGGGGGGGGGGGGGGGGGAGGGAGGCTGGACTAGATGGCCTTCAAGGACCCTTCCCATGTTCGGTGCTCCCAAGCCTATTGACAAAGAATTCCCCAGACTCTTACCTCTGCATTTGCGGGAACCATCCGCATAATAGCCAGGGGGACATTCTGACAGGCAGTTGCCATCCAGCAGAACTCGGCCTGAAGCACAGGACAAGCATCTCAGCTGGTCCACGTAACACCTGTCACAACCTTCAGAGCAAGCTGGCAGAGAGGAGAATCTGGTTAGACCCAGGTAGCCTTTGGCTGAAGAGTGGTTCGTTTAGGGACCGTTCCGAGTTACAGCGGCACTGAAAACAAGGACTTATGGCTGTCTTTCACTCTGATGACCATCGCAGCTTCCCCACGGTCATGGGAATCAAAATTCGGATGCTTAGCAACTGGTTCATATTGATGACGGTTGTAGAGAATAGGGAAGACAGATTCACTGAACAAGCATGTTACTGATTTAACAACGACAGTGATTTGCTTAATTGCCACATGAAAGGATGTAAAATGGGGCAAAACTCGCTGAACTCCTGATCTGGCTTAACGACAGAAATATTGGGCACAATTGTGGTTGTAACTCAAGGACTATCTCTAATTAGGGCCCAGCTCTGGATCTTCCTCGGTCTACCCAAATCCCAGTGAGATTTAAATCCAATTTCCTTTTTAACCACTTGTTTCGCAGAGTTTAAATGTCTATGCCTGGAAATGTAGGCCTATGCCTGAGTGGTGGAATACAAACTACTACCAGTTCTGTGGGCGTGGTTTGTGGACATGGCTTGGTGGGCGTGGCAGGGGAAAGATACTGTAAAATCCCCATTCTCTCTCCACTCCTGGGGAAGATTACTGCAAAATCTCCATTCCTTCCTCACTACACTAACCTGCTTTCCAGCTCCATTCTCCTGTACAGGGCAACCAAAGAAGACCCAGCCAATCAGCTGGGACTCAGGAAGCAGAGAAGAGATGGGGCGGGGCCAGTCAGAGGTGGGATTTGGCAGTTCTCGCAACTACTCAAAATTTCCACTAACGGTTCTCCAGAACTGGTCGGAACCTGCTGAATACTCCCTCTGCCATACCGGGTCATGGGATCCAAATTTAGACCATTGGAAACCTGACTCTTGTTTATGACAGTCACTGGGGGGGGGGTGACATGAGATCCCCTTTTCGCGACCTTCCAATGAGCAAAGTCGGGGGGGGGGAGCAGATTAACTGAATGACTGTGTCGCAAACCGAACAACTGCAGCGAATGCGCTTAATGAGGTCATAAAATGGGACAACACTGTCTCGCTCAGCAACAGATCTTTTGGGCTCACTTGGGATCGTAAGCTGATGACTTTACCTGTCCTAGGTAACGGTAAAATGCCTGGGGGAGAAAAATTCATTGATCCTTTCGAAAGACAAAAATGAGATAGAATATTATAAAGTATGAGATAAATTCTAGCAAAGGTGGGGAAAGAAGAAGGACCTAAAACCTAAAAGAGAATAAGGATGGCAGAACGGATGACCAAAATTGGGAAATATCACAGAAATATGTATCTGTATAAATGTATTTAAAATATGTATCTTATGCCATATACGACAACTAGGATTGTCGGGATGGTTACACCACGTCCAATGTTTTTAATAACTGACTTAATAAAGTTTTGTAAAATACTTCCAGTGGTCCCATCTCTATTAAAATTCCCCGAGAGGGCTTGAAAAAGGAGTGGTGTTTAACACCAAATATTTATGCCAGCAGGACTGCTGATAAACCCGCCCTTAGCTCCGGATAATATTGTGTTTACCGTCTGGTTACACAAACTTTCCGCTCAGAAGAATGAATTTAAAGGAATGCCTTACAGCCCTGAGGCAAACAGAGAAGTGGGCGAGTCTGTTGTGAAAAGATTGGAGGCGCTATGAAAATCTCTTCCCCAAAAAAGAGTGGCTTTCAGACATTTTGTGTGTTTGTTGCTTTCTCTCTCCCGCATACACTCACCTGGCACGCCTATAGGTAGTCCTTGCCTTACAGCTGTTTGTTTGGTGGGCCCTGAACATGTGACATATGACCGTTTTTCACACTTGCAACCTTTGTAGCATCCCAATGGGACACGTGGTCAAAATTCAGATGATTGGCATTGGTTCATAGTTACGACCGTCGCTGTGCCCCAGGGTCATGTTTTGCGACCTTCTGATGAACAAAGTCGACGGGGAAGCCAGATTACACTGAACAACTGAATTACTAATTATCTGAAGTGATTCACTTAACAACTGTGGCAAGAAAGGCCATGAAATGGAGCAAAACACACTTAACAACGGTCTTGCTTAGGAAATTTGGGCTCAACTCTGCTTGTAAGTCGAGGACTACCTGTATATATAAAATGTCTTCCGTCTGGACCTTGTAAGTGAGCACTTATACAGGTCCTTGACTTATGACTGGTTGCTTAGAGACTGTTTAAAGTTACGACCTAACTTGAAATAAGGGGACTTATAATTTTTAATATGAGTTAAAGGAGAGTAAATTGAATGATGTATAAGACAATAGGGTGATGCATTCAGACAAGTAATTAAGGGGGAAATGTTTGGAATTATTAAAACTAAGATGAAATTTATTGAATAATGAAATAAGAATATGTGATGAAACTGCAAATATGACAGATAAAAGTATAATGGATACAGATTAAGAAATAAGAGGTTTAAGATATATAAAGAAGAAAAGAATATAATTAAAGAAAAACAGAATAAGTTAAGATATGAACTAAAAAATGAATAAAATAAATGTGGAAAACATAAGAATATTTGGGAAAATTTACAGAAAATGGGAAATGTAATGATACGATAAGAAACTGAACATGTAAGATAGATATGTAATTATGGTCATGTTTGTATGGAAATGTAAAAATCTGGAATCACACTCTTCACCAAAAGAGATGTTTGTAAAAGATAAAAATAAAAAACTTTTTGGAAAAAAGAAAAAAGAAACAAGGGGACTTATTACTTGCGATCCGGATCTCACTTAAGAGCAGGGCTCAACTGCGGACTTTCAAAAAGAGATTGGAGTGCCATTTGTCAGAAATGGTGTAGGGTCTCCCGCTTGGGCGGGGAGGGGGGGTTGGACTAGATGACTACAAGGTCCCTTCCAACTCTGATTATCTGTATCTATCTGTATCGTAAGTCAAGGACTACCCTATACTCTCACCAGCAACGGAGGGGAGGAAGCTTACACACACACACACACACACACACACACACTTATCACCCTCCAGCCCTGATATGGGGTAAACAGATGCATGGATCTCAACAGCTGTCCTTGCTAAAAAAAACCAAAAAAAAGTGGATTAAAAACACGGCACGGTGGGCTGGCTGTTACCTCTGCAAACTCCCTCCGTAACGTAGAACCGCTGCCCGCAATTAGCCATGCATGTGCCTTCCAGGAACACGAGAGACGGGTCTCGGCAGGTGGAACAGTTGTTTGCCGTTGGACCTCGGCACGTTGCACAGGATTCGTGACAAGCTGGAGGCAAAAGGAAACATTTCCAAGTCAATTAGAGCAGCTCCTTTGCTGTACTCAGCAGGCACCCATTCTTCTTAATGTTCAAAAGAAGACCACCCAGCTACATTAAGGGGGAGAGGAGAGGAAAACAAGGAGAAGGGAGTTTTTCAGATCTGGAAAAGGGATCATGAAAGGAAGGAGTAGGTAGGGGGTGACAGGAGAGCAGTATTCCAGTATCTCAGGGGCTGCCACAAAGATGAAGGTGTCAAGCTATTCTCCAAAGCACCTGAGGACAGGACAAGAAGTAACAGGTGGAAACTAATCAAGGAGAGAAGCAACCTAGAACTAACAAGAAATTTCATGACAGTGAGATTAATTAATCAGTGGAACAACTTGCCTCCAGAAATTGTAAATGCTCCAATACAGGAAGTTTTAAAGAAGAGATTGGATAACCATTTGTCTGAAATGTGGGGGTGGTACTGGTTCTTGTTTTGGGGTTTTATTTCTGTAAGCTGCTTGGAGTCACCATGAATGAGATGGGTGATGGAAAGAACGGAGGGAGGGAGGGAGAAGGAAGAAAGAAGGAAGAAGGGTGGGAGGGAGGGAGGGGGAAGGAAGGGTAGGGAGGAAGGAAAACCACAACCGTGCTTACAATCCTACAGCTTTGCTCTGCTTTAAAGAGTTGCAAAACTTGTAAACCCTGGCTATTAAAAATTTACTTTCTTATCATCATCGTAATAACAGATTGTCACTAAGCAAGTCAGTTGCTAAATGAGGCCAACCGATATAGCTCCATGGAAATGGTGCTGGTAAATAAATTAGTTTTGCATCGTGGAAGGGAGGGAGGGAAGGAGGAGGAAGAGGAAAGGGAGAGAGACAGAAAGATAAAAAGAAGGAAGGATCTTTTTTCTATCCCCATAGAGAGCACAGGCACTGTGCATTTTTAATGCCCTCTTCACTAAACACCCCTGGTTTTTAAAAATAGGTTTGAAGGCCACCAAAGATCAGCTGGCCCATATCCATCCTCTGGCACTCAGGCCCAGGAGGGATGAAGAGTGACTCTGAATATACCAAAGGGCCAAGGGATAGTTTTGTGTTTCCTGGAAAGGTTAATACAGTACGTCCCACTGAATGTCACTCCATGAAATAAAGGGAAGAGTACAGATTGCAGGCTATATTTAGAAAACAGTGGGAGAGTCATAGACAACAAGGAAATTTTATTTATGGTGCTTGTAATGATTGTGGCATGTTAAGTCCTGTGCTGCCAGAATTTACATTAGAGCTTTTTTTAGCTATTATTTTTTTAAATAATTACACTCGTGCTCCTCCAAATGTTCCAAACTTTATTTTTAATTCCACAGCCAGGCACGTATCTGCTTGCCAAGGAGTCAAAATCTAATCCTGACTTGGGTGTGAGGGCGAGGGATGTACCCACCGATATAAATTCATAGACGGGAGGAAAATCCCAAATTTGTAATTTATAACCAGGATCCTGTCATTTAGTAGTTTACCTTCTGGCTCTATAACAATAAATTGTGAAAGTAGGGTCAAAGTGGAACATCGCTCCGGTTGCAATTCTCCACAACGTATCATTTTATAGTCTTGGGGGAGCTCAAATCTTGATGTTTTATTAAATAATAAAGCTAAGCAGATTTCAGTCAAGGCAGTGTCTGAAGGAGAGGCCTCCAGGGTAATCTTTACACAAGTTGCAAAAACAGATAAAAAGATAGTAAGATCAGCCAGAGAAAACACACCGAATGTCTCTGATGAAATACTTCAACCCTTTAAAAGCAGGATCCTTAGCAGAAGTGGTGATTAGCCAGGATTACAACCAGGAAAGCTATTAACTTTCAGTACCATCTAGGTTTGGCAATATTTCTAAGTGCCTTTATTTATTTTCTTTCACAGAAAGAAATTACCGCCCCCCCAAAAAAAAAATAATTGGAGAAAAAAAGAAAAATGTATGAAAAACAAAGACAATCCAATAACAAACCTAACAAAAGCCAACAGAGAAATAAAAACAGAAGGCAGAAACTATTTATGTATAGCATAAAACAGATTATCTATCAAATGTCAAATAAGTTTCTAAACCTACATTATTGGGTGTAAATGATATGGTTTTGTTGAAAGTTGCAAAGTGCCATAAATTCGATGCCAGGGGAGAACATATCCAGTTATTTTTTTACAGATAAATAAGGCTGATTTTTTAAAATTGATTTCTTGGTTTATTTATTTGGAAAATGGATATGGCTGTCCATCATACAACCTGTTGTGGTCTGGAGATGGCAGCAGAGTCGGACAGTGGGGAGGAACATGTGCCAGTCCGGGAGTCTGGGTAGGACTTGGATGAGGGTCCTTAACAACTGTCACTTTTAGCAGATGAGAGTCACTTAACAACTGTCTCGCTCAACAATGGAAAGTTTGGGCATCAATTGAGGTCATAAGTTGAGGACTAAATGTAGTCTACAAATTCTGGCTGCTGGACTTTACAAGGATTTCCCAGCAGGAAAAAGGATGCATGAATACAGGTAGTCTTCAACTTACAACCATAATGGAGCCCAAAATTTCTCTTGTTAAGCCAGACATTTGTTAAGTGAGCTTTGCCCCATTTTACGGCCTTTCTCGCCTCATTGGTTAAGTGAATCCCTGAAGTTCTTAAATTGACTTTATTCGCCAACAGGTCGCAAAAGGGACTCACCTGACCTTGGGACACAGGAATGGTCATAAGTATGAACCAGTTGCCAAGCAACTGAATTTTGGTCACATGATCAAAGGGATGCTACACGGCTTGTAACTGAGAAATGGTCATAAGTCCCTTTTTTCAGTGCTGTGTATCTGTCATGCCCCTGTTGGAATCTGATTCCAAGGGGGAGGTTGAGCAGCTGACAGGGAGTGGGAGTGTGGCTCCGATGGCTATGGAAGAAACGGGGGGAAGGACAGTCTGGCTGGGCATTCAGAGGAAGTTCCAGGCCCATCCCTTCTTCGTCCTAGGGCACGCAGGGAGGAATGGATAAGGGAGCAATGTGAGTTGTGTGCTTTATGGAGGAGGAAAGGGCCCTGATCCCCTTCATTGGCTAAAACTGGGAAAACAGGATTTTAAAAAGGCGTTTGCGTGCACAGCACCTTGCTGGAAGCAAAGCATGAATTATCTTTGTCAAGTCCTGTCTGGGTTCTGGTGTCCTCCCAACTGTGTGTGTTTTGTTATCTTTTGAAGTCTGCAATGCCTTATCCTGCCCTGTCTCATTAATTGCTGCAGCATGGTTTGTGTTGGGTTTTTATTTATACTTTTTTTGTACTTTGGGTTCCAACATAATTTCTTCCCTTTAAAGACTGTTTTTTGGATAGTTTTTTTTTTCCAGACATTGATAACTGGACATTGGGGGCCAAGTTGGAGGTATTAAAGGGACTTTGCCTACTTTTTTGACTTTGTTGCTTTTGTGCCACGCCCCGAGTCATCACAGTGTCTTTGAACACTCACTAAATGAACTGTTATAAGTCAAGGACGACCTGTGTATGCAACTTGTGGTTTCAGAAAAGGTTTGCAGCCATTTAGGAGACTCACACCCTCACACACACCCTGTCAGAGCCCTGTCGAAGTTGTGAGTCTCATTCTGTTGCACAATTCTAAGATGTGAAGTTTTCTCTGCATCTGAACCCCAACTCTGAAGTCACCCGTGGACTTCATGAATAATAATTGAGCGGTTAATGTTCCCTACAAATCTCCAATTTCCTCCTTTTTAATTAATTCACAGTTCCCTAAAAGAAATATCTGTCAAGGAAGAAAGAACCATAGCAAATTGGCTTGCACAATCATCTTCATTTTAGAAGAAAGCCTGTGGGAACACAGGGAGAAGTGGAAGGGGAAGGTGGGGGAAGAGAAAAACAGCTTGAGAAAACTCCATGAAGTATCTTCAGGTCATGGAAAAAGAATCTCCTTTACAAGAGGAAACCTAATGGTAACTCTGGCATTTCCTTTCCCCCTTCCATTTGTCAATCTACTGGTTTAATCCAAGCCTCAATGGGTCCTTCTGTCTATCTTGGTTCTGGACAGCAGGAACACTGGAGTCTACAATCCTCCCATCTCACCAAGATCTTTAAGTTGAAACTCCAGGAAGGACCAGGCATGCAGCCACGGAGGGGGATTCTGGGAGCTGTCTTCAAATTGCCTCTCCGAAAACAATTAGCTACCTATAAATACCGTATTATTGTATCTTTTTAAAAGATAGTTTTCAAAATGTATTGGTCGATATTGTTGGTTGGTTGATATAGGTAGGTAGGTCGGTAGGTAGAGATAGATGACAGAAAGACAGACAGATGACAGGTGACAGAAAGCTAGATGATAGATCAGTGATGGCGAACCTTTTTGTTGTGGTGTGCCGAAAGCACGTGCATGTGCAATGTGCCCCCCCCTTGCATGCACACGTAAGCCCCCCTTATCTGCACTGCACATGCGTGCGCCTCCCAGGAAATACCAGAAGTGCCGAAACAGGCCTATTTTTTGGCTTCCCGATGCTGCAGAGGCTTTCCTTGAGCCCTGGGAGGGCGAAAACAACCTCACCCGAGCTCCAGAGGCCCTCCAGAGGCTGAAAACAGGCACTTCCGGTATCTCCAGAAGGCCCATTTTTTGGCCTCCCAAGACTGCAGAGGCTTCTCTCAAGTTTCCGGGATGGCAAAAATGACCTCAAATGGGCCAAAAATCAGCTGGGAGGCGCACACATGTGCAGTGCAGATAAGTTTGGCTGGGGCTTGCATGCCCACATAAATGGCTCTGCGTGCCACAGGTTTGTCATCACGGTGATATGTAGGTAGGTAGGTAGGTAGGTAGGTAGGTAGATAGATAGATAGATAGATAGATAGATAGATAGATAGATAGATAGATAGATAGATAGATAGATAGATGCAACTATTTTCTGTACTAGCAATTCAGACCAGAGGCAATGCATAAAATGTCATGTACAAACCCTTGTCCTCAAAAAGTTGCCAATAAAACAACTTGGGAGGGGAAAATGTTTCTTTAAAAAATATTCTAAATTAAGAGAGGGAAGAATACAGGTGAAAATCTGCAAGAGAATATCAATATTTTGGAATAAGCTGACTTTTTTATTCTAAACAGGTTAACTGTAGCAATAATGGAACTATTTTTTCACTGATCTAAATTAAATTGACGAATTGAAAAAAGATAAGAGCTACCAGGAACAGACTTATGCTGAAAGGATAGGAAACCCACGGGAGGGGGAAGGGAAGGGAAGGGAAGGAAAACAGAAGAGGAAGTTGGGAAGGAGGGAGGGAGGGAAAAGTGTGACTGCAAATTTGGTATTTGAGACTGATCATATGATTTTTTGCATTATTATTTTATTTACTTGAATATCTTTTCTAGCAGAAAATTGCAGGTATATTTTAACAGAAACCAAAGGAAATAGATAAATCATCACGCCTTGTACATATTCCTGTGGAAAGCAGGTTGCCTGTAATATCCCTTCCTGTTTCTGTGCTGGGGTCTCTAGAGTTTTGATTACATACTGAAAAGCGACAGAACATCTGATTGTTGGATCATAATTAATAATTATTTCCCAGAATGGAAGATTTCTTCAAAAGTCAATTATCAATTGACAATTATGGTTCAATTATCTTCTTGTTTTCCTGCCACATCAGAAGACTGGATAGTACTTCCCGTTAGTTTGATCCGCTGCTGTGCTATTTGTGCCTTAAGTCACAGAGAGAATTTGGGGTAGGGAAAAAGAGGAACGAATGAGTTACGAGCCCTTTCTCAAATGCGCTGTTTTGTTGCTGCTATGATGGAAAGGGCAGCCAAGCAGAATTCAGCAAGCTGCTGGAGCTCCCGGGAGAAAAGATCAGAGGGAAAATTCCCACGCATACAAATATGGATGCAAGGAGCTGCAAAATCAGTAATAAAACGAATGCCATCGTTGTTTCCCACTGTAGGATGACTGGAGGGAGTCATGCATTACACTCCAAAGAGGAGTAAGAAGAAAACGTTAAAAACCACAACACATATGGACGTGTATACGGATAGCACTCTCAATTTACGACCATCATGGAGCCTAATGTAGGTCACGACAGTCGTAAACTGGGTCTCCCAGGTGACCAACCTCATTTAATGACCATTTTTGTGGCAGTTGTTAAGGGATTGTTTCACCACAGACCACTTTTGCCAACATCCAGACGTAACTTCCTGGTTTGGATGAAATGGTTGTAAAATATGCGAATGCTGCAAACGGTTGTAAATGGAGGTTGTTTGCCAAGTGCCCAACATAGACTCCTGCAACTACGAGGAGAGGTGGGGCAGCCATTGGAATGTGGAGACCAGGTCATAAGGAAGCAATCAGTTGTAAGTCAAGGACAACCTAATCAAAAAGCCCTTATTTTTAATATATGCAAACTGAATTGTATATATATGAGCTACAGACCCCTCAAATCCCGGACATAAACTATTTCAACTCCTCCCCTCGGGATGCCATTATCGGCACTGCAGGGCAGGCCAAAATAACTAGACACGAAGATATTTTTCCCCCACACGCCATGACTCTGCTGAACACCAATTCCCACAGCACTGTGTTATGTATGTCCAGGGGGTTTGCAGGGGTTCGGGAGATACCCTAGCTAAGATTCTATGCAGTTTGGAGAACCCACAAATCCCACTCCTGGCTGGCCCTGCCCACCCCTCCCCTCCCCTCTGAGGAGTCCCCACATGGCCTGTTTTGGATGCAGGTAAGTGTAGGGCACAGAACAGAGACTCAGGGAGGGCAAAAAATGAGCCTTCCGTAAGTTTGGGAATGGCAGAAATGGGCCTGTTTCGGCTTCCGGAGAGCCTCCGGAGCCCGGGAAGGCCATTATCGCCCTCCCGGAGGCTCGAAGAAAGCCTCCAGAGCCCAGGGAGGGCAGAAACATGCACACACACACATACCACCATGATGCAAGAGGCCAACTAGGCTACACCCACCAAAGCCACACCCACACAGCAACCAGCCAGAGCACCCATTGCTAAAATTTTTGAAGCCCACCCCTGCTTATGTAACATGGCTGTATTACTTTTATCCTTCCCATCTGTTCCACTACCTTCTCTTATTGGTGTCATGATCATGATTATTATTACTTTGATATTATGATTATTACTACTTTGTTGTTTTGCATGTACACCAAGACCTTATGCACTGGAGACAAACTCTTTGTGGGCCTATCACACTGGCCAATATTCTATTCTGTTTTGTTCTGTTCTTCTTTACTCTGCACTCTGCTCAGTTCTGTTCTGTTTTGTTTGTAATCCTGAACTTACCACAGTTTGTTTAATGACTGTTCAAAGTTACAAAGGCAATGAAAAAAGCGACTTATAACCTTTTTCACAGTAACAACTTTTCCAGCATTTTGATGATTGTGTGATCAAAATTCAGATTTTTAGCAACTGGTTCATATTTATGACAGTTGCAGCGTCCCAGGATCACATGATCAGTGGTGGGATTAAAAAAACAATTACTGCTGGTTCTGTGGGTGCGGCTCAGTGGGTGTGGTGTGGCTTAGTGGGCATGACAGGGGAAGGATACTGCAAAATCCCCATTCCCTCCCAACCCCATTAACCTGCTTTCCAGCTCCATTCTCCTGTGCAGGGAAACCAAAGAAGACCCAGCCAATCAGATGGGACTCAGGAGGCAGAGAATAGATGGGGTTGGTGGGGCCAGTCAGAGGTGGTCTTTGCTGGTTCTCCAAACTACTCAAAATTTCCACTACCAGTTCTCTAGAACTGGTCAGAACCTGCTGAATACCACCTCTCCACATGATTCCATTTTGCAAACTGATAAGCAAAGTCAATGGAGAAGCCAGATTCACTTAGCAACCAGGTTACTCTTTAACTTATCAACTGCAGCAGTTAACAACTGAGGCAAGAAAGATTGTAAAATGGGGCAAAACTCACTTAACAAGTGTTGTCAGTTAACAACAGAAAATTTGGGCTCAATTGTGGTCATATGTTGAGGACTATCTTCTATTCTATTCCATTCCATTCTATTCCATTCCATTCCATTCAATATTTTCTATTCTATTCTCTTCCATTCCATATTTTCTATTCTATTCTATTCTATTCTATGCTATATGCTATGCTATGCTATCCTCTGTTCTATCCTATCCTATCCTATCCTATATTCTATTCCATTCCATTCCATTCCAATTGTCTATTCCTATTCTATTCTATTTATTCTTATTTTCTATTCTATATTCTATTTTACTCCTTTCTATTCTAATTCTATACTCTATTCTATTCTAATTTTCTATTCCATTTTCTAATCTGTTCTATTCTGCTCTGCTCTGTATCATTCCATTCCATTCTACATTTCCCTTCAGGTTACTTTACAACGGTGCATAAATGCCAAGCTGGCATCTGGTCTCTGGTTTTGCATCCTGAAGGTTAATTTGTGATCATGCAAATTGCCACCGAAGCAGCAGATGGAATCCTTGTTCTCGTTTTCTAAGTGCTTCAGATACTTGACATGACTGTTTCAAAGCAGTGAAATAAACGTTTCCTAAAAGGGAAGCTTCCCGAAAGGAAGGAGATTCCTGGAAAAGCCTGGCCCGTTTTGCTAGACAGCTCTCCTAAAGACATTCGCTTGCCTATGAATTCGAACTTCTCAATCAGCCATCCTTAGCTTCCTCGATGCCCGATTATAGTCTTTAAGGAGACACTAAGAGGAACTGATTTGGCAGGAGGGCAGCCCGTGCCTCACTCTTTCTGCAGTGAACATCTAAGCACAGTTCACAAAATTGTCTGCTATAACATCTTGCCTGTCAACCACCTTCAGCTTCAACTACAATAACACACAGGCAAACAACCGATACAAACTCAAGGTAAACCTCTCCAAACTCGATTGCAGGAAATACGACTTCAGCAACAGAATGGTCACCGCCTGGAATGCCCTGCTTCTGTTGTTACATCCTCAACCCCTCACAGCTTCAACCTCAAACTGTCTACTGTGGACCTCACCCCATTCTTAAGAGGTCCTTAAAGGGGACGTGCATAAGCACACCAGCTTGCCTACCGTCCCTGTCTTATTGTCCCCATTTATCTGTATTTGCTCCCTTTGTTCCTGTTTATGTTCATACCTATACTTGTTATCCTGTACATGTTTGACAAATAAAATTAAATAAATATAAATAAATAGCAATCAATCTGAAAATGTTGAAGTAGAAGTGTACAACTTGCAAAGCCAGCGAGGAGCGAGAAAAATATCCAACACAGAGTTGCGGAAGTCATGCAAGTCACCAGTTCTATCTTACAGGTAGTTCTCGAACTTACAATCTTTCATTTATCTCAAAAGGTGCTTTTTTCAGGAGGCAACTGGGCTTTCTTGTTGTGTCTTTTGAAGCCGTATTGCTTCTCATCCAAGAAGCTTCTTCAGCTCTGTTAGGATGGTGAGGAATGGAAGGATTTATATTCCCTGCAGACAGCTAGTCATTTGCATCCTTTTAGAGGGTTGTTGAGGCCAACTTGGAGATTTATCTGTGTCCTCAGGAGGACCTAAGAAGTGCTCCTGGTTCCAGTAAGTGTGTAATTTTTCCTCCAGAAATCCATTGCTACTCTCACACCATTCAAAGGATGTTCATCCCAAATTGACTAGCTAAACATTTACCAATTGTGCCTTTCATCCCTGTCCTATTATCCCCAATTATTTGTACCCATTTCCTGTATTTATACTTATGTTTATTATCTTGTAAGCTTTTGACAAATAAATAAATACAAAAAATAAAAAATAAATAAATAAAAGTCTGTAAGTCTGCAGACAATTTGTCCTGGGAGCCCACCACCATCTTGCTCAAACCATGGTCAGCTTTTCCTTTCCTAACCACATTTGGCAATTGCTTGGTGGCAATTTTTCAGCAATTAGGAATCTGGATTGACAAGTTTTAGACAGCACCAGGTAAGTTTCCTTCAATTCTTAATCCAACTTAAATTTAAGGATTTTTTTTTTAAATAAACAGCAACCTGAACATTGATTTTGGAAAGTTACAAATGGACTAAGGATTGAGATGGATTTGAAATAAGAGTTGAAATTAATTATAAGACTCTTCCCCATGGAGGAAATGCTTTTGTTTTAAATTAAAAAAAACATGATAGAATGGGACTCTGAAGATAGCACAGGGAATCAGAAGGAGCAGAAGATTACAATTAAAGGAGAAGGAAATATGAATTTGACTTACTTATGCAGAATGGAGCAAAATATTTTAACATTGGGGATACTTGAAACATATTTGGACCCAGAAGTTAATTTTAAGAGTGTTTGCCATTATAGATAGACTATGTTTAAAACATATTATGGAAAAGTGTATAGGTTTTATAAGACTGATCTGAAAATGATTTTAATATGACAGGCTACAAGAGAAACTTTCTACACAGGATATACTGTACATATGAAACCGGCTGATGTCTTAATAATTTAAAGGGATATACAAATAAAGCAAGAGATTGATCTGGATAACTTTCCTTTATTGGATTTACAAAGGACACTTGTTACATTTTGAAGATTTTTAAAAAATTGTTGAGAAGGAATAAAGGTAAAATAGAAAGAAATCAACTTCTAGGATGTTTGAAGGATTAAAGATCAAGATTGTTAAAAGGTAAAGGAATATAAAGTTGTTTTATTTGATCAAGATTAAACAGATACGTTGTTATCTCTTAACAAGTATTTAATCAATTTTTAGTATCAGGACTGAACAGTGAGGAAGCCTTAAGAATATATTTATAGATGGAATATGGGAAGAAGAGGTTATTTGTTAGGAATTAAGTTACTAAAATGATTTATACTCGTGATGAAGGAGGAAACTATTTATAATGATTTTTTAAACATATTCTTATTTTTTTTCTTTTCTTTTTTTCTTGTTCCTTTTTGCCCTATTTTTTCTTTTATTCCTTTGGTTAGTTTGCATTACTTTTTACCTTCTGAACCGCAATGTTTCATAAAATTATTATTAAAAAGGGAATTGACAAACACGAGACAGTATCATGCACAATATTAAAATGAGCAAATATGAATTTGACTTGAATTGAACTTCCCCTGTTTTCTGTCCTGTTTCCTGTCTTCAGTCCTGTAGTGTCCTGGTTTTTAAACCGCTGCTTCTTTATCTCCCTTCCTCTCATCTTAACCCTTGCCAAAACCCATTTGACATTCCTAGGATGCCAGAAGCCTCCAGTGAAAATGAGTTATGTCTGTTCAAGCTTTTGCAAGCTTTTGCAAACTCAGGCCAAAAGAATTTGGGTCACCCCATTGAAAGGCCGTGGTGAGTCCACTGTCTGAATGCAAGAAGACCAAATCTAATCTTTTAGCAAGGTTGATAAAATGGCTGGTGCGAAATGAAATGATGAACGGTGGGGTCTCTGACACCTACCCCCCCCACACTCTCTTTTTCTCCTGCACTAGATAGCTTTAGAATAATTTTGAAGAGGCTAGCACCAACTTGATCGGGATTTCAAAAGTGTTTTTCCTTTAATGGAAATCAGTTTAATACTAATTAACTTTTCTTTCATCTAAGTTAACTAATTAATTTTCTTTTCATCCCCTTAGGAGCCTGCTACAGGGCATTGCATGCCAAAACAAAACACAGGCAGTTTTTTATCTTCTGCCATCACTCTGCTGAGCAGCTAATTCCCACACCATTGTTTTATGTCAAAGTACAGTATATTTACACATGTAGTATGGCGGTATTACTTTTATCTTTCTCATCTGTTCACTATCTTCTCTTATTGGTGTCATGATTATTACTGTGTTGTTTTGTGGCTACACTAAGAGTTTATGCACTGGAGACAAAGTCCTTTTGTGCCTATCACACTTGGCCAATAAAGTATTCTATTTCTATTTCTACTTCTATTCCGGTCCAGTCCGGTTCTGTCCGGTTCTACTCTACTCTACTCTACTCTACTCTACTCTACTCTACTCTACTCTACTCTACTCTACTCTACTCTTTTATTCTATTCTAGCTACAGAGAATTGAGGGGAAGGTACAGATGAGATAGGCTGGTTCTATTAAGCACTTTATATCAAGCCCGATAGGAGCTCCATCATTGAGCATTGTGCTAAGAAATTAACAAGGAAGCATGTAGACTTTTGCATTATCTTTTCTTGCAATTTAATTCATTGTTATTCAAACTCTCCTTGGTCTCATTTTTTCTGTTCAGAGATGGGTAGAGTTCAGATTATCTAGCACAGGTATTTCTTACCTGTGCACTGGAGAGGTCCCATGAAAAACCCTTCCCCACATGATGTCACGCACTGAGCATCCTTCAAATGCAGCGAAGCTTGGCAGGAAGTACATCCAAATTTATTAGTACAAGTTGAGCACATCTCTTTACAAGCTGCCCGAGGCGGGGAAGAAAAAAAACAAAAAGAAAAAGAAGGTTGTAAAAAACGGATTCGAATTTGATTTTCTTTTGAGTCAGATCTTTGGGATCCATGATTCAACTTGCCAGTTGCTGATCAGGGATTTCAAACATCCCCCAGGTATTAGCACCAGTAAAAAAACAGGAAAAAAAGAAAATGTATTGCTGACAAGCAAGTGTATATTGAAAATTGGTACAATACACTGGCCTATGACTGCAATAAACACTGATTTGATTTAACTGAAATCAGACAATCAGTTATTATTGCCATTCCATCAGGCTTTTGTGAGGATTAATCTTCCTGATTATGCTGTTTGTTTGAAATATTTTATTCTGGGCCTTAATATTTTCTATCTATTGCTGTGGTGGCTCAGGGGCTAAGACACTAAGCTTGTTGATCAGAAAGGTCGGTTCAAATCCCTGGCAGCGCGTAATGGAGTGAGCTCCTGTTACTGGTCCCAGCTTCTGCCAACCTAGCAGTTTGAAAGCATGTAAAAATGCAAGTAGAAAAATAGGGGCCACTTTGGTGGGAAAGTAACAGTGTTCCAAGCGCATTCGGCATGAAGTCTTGCGAACCACATGACCACAGAGACGTCTTCAGACAGCACTGGCTCTTCAGCTTTGTAATAGAGATGAGCACCACCTCCTAAAGCCGGAAACAACTAGCACATATGTGCGAGGAGAACCTTTACCTTTACCTTATGTATTGCTATGTTGATTGTTTTGAACTGTCTTCAAATCAATGGAGAAAAGCTGAAGAAGGTGGACATTTTTCAGAATCTGGGATCCCACCTCCAAGTCTATCGCGACACCAATGGCGAGGTGGGAGCTAGGATGAATGCAGCCTGGATGTGCTGACAAGAACTCACCAGTATGTTGTGGGACAGACAAAGGCCAACCCACCTTACATCTAAGATTTACGAGACAATCATCCACCCTGTTGCTGTATGGCACTGAATGCTGGGCAGCAACAACAGGGACCAAAAGCTCTCTCCATGCCATGGAAATGCAAATGCTCCATCGGATATTGGGCATCTCCCTTTTCGACCACTTCACAAATGACACCATTCGACATCATTTTGGTGTGGCACCAATTACAGAGAAGAGGAAAGAAGGCCGGCTCAGTTGGTATGGACATGTCCACCTTCCACCGTGGCCAAGACTGCCTACCAACTAGAAATCGATGGCCAATGACCTCGCGGGCGTCCAACACAGAGATGGCAAGACACCATCAACAAAGATATGCAAGCTGTGGGTCTACACTCTGGAGACGCAGCTGACCGTGGAAAGTGGCACTCAAGGATCCAAAAAGCGGACCCTGCACCTGCGGGAATACACTAGGACAGGAGTGTCAAACTCGATTTTATTGAGGGCTGCATCAGGGTTGTGTTTGACATCTGGGGCCAAGGTGGGTGTGGCCAGGGTGGGCGGACCCAGCTTGACATCACTTGTGTCGGGGGGCACCTGTGGTGGCCAAGCGCTCTGCCACAGAAAATGGGCTCCCGAGGTCCATTTTCGGCTGGGATGGTCTCCTGCTACCTTTTGCCAGCAAAAACGGGCTTGGGAGGGCCTCATTTTTGCTGATGCACCACAGGCTGGTCCTTCACTGTTTCTGGGGCTGCCCTGCAAGCCAGATCTAAGGACTCCAAGGGCATTGAGTGTGACACCCCTATGCTAGGAAGAAGATTGTTTTGAACTGCCTTGTGGGTGCTCCCTTCGAGGAGAAACAGAGCAATGAAAGGGTTGTTTTTGAAAGACACACATCTTCCGAATAATTTTATCTCCTTTAACACCAAGAAGCCACAGGCGGGCAATCTTCTGAAACGTCTCAGCATCACCTACAGAGCAAGAAGCTTCAATATCACAAAGCAGATTGGAGGCTAATCTTACCCAGGCAAAGGCCAGCATCTGGATAGAAGCCAACCCCACAGCTATCAATGCAACGCCCGTTCAGGAGAAACTTGGTGGACTCTCGGCAGGCATCGCAATGATCAAACGCCCGGGTGCAGGTCAAGCAATCGGGATGGCAGTCACCTATCATGAAAATGAGACAACTTTATTTGGGGTGAGGAAGGGCAGGATGGGCTCACCTGCTCAGGTAGAAGGATGCTTTTGCTGCATGGCAAACAACCCCCCCCCAAAAAAAAAGGACAAGCAAGCCTCTTCTCCATCAGGTTAGTCCCCCTTGAAATTTATGATGATTGTATGAAGATTATGATCAGGATTTATCACTTGTTGCTTATATGTACGCCGAGAGCTTCCGCAACAGAGACAAATTCCTTCTGTGTCCAATCACACTTGATCAATAAAGAATTTTATTCTGTTCTATTCTGTTCTATTCTATTCTATTTTTTCTATTTTATTCCATTCTACTCTACTCTATGCTATTCTAATTTTCCATTCTCTTCTATTTTCCATTCTATTCTACTCTACTCTATATTTGTACTCACAGTTGACATGAGGGGTTCTTGGTGCTCTCTGAGCTTGCTTGTCTTCTTGCAGATGTTTCATTACCCAAACTAGGTCATCAGTACTAGTCCTAACACTATCCTGATGAGGTTACTTAGTTTGGATACTGAAACATTTGCAAGAAAAGAGAGCACTAATGACCCCTTACTTATAGAAACAATACAGTAAAAGAAGTGTCAGGCCCAATCCCCAATGATAACCCAGTGCTTACACTTAACAGAAAGAATCTTGCCAGACTAAAGTTATAACCTTCCAAAATAGTAGACATACCCTGAGAGATTTCAGGCTATGGCTACTCTCTATACCTTTTTCTCACCCCACCATCCAATTCAGGACTGTGTAGCCTCTTGTCTTGGACCCCTCTCTGGGTTATGCTGCCTCCCCAGGAAGCCACAGTGCTACTGTCAATATTCCCCCACTTCTCCTTCATCTTTAAATTCCATCACAAGAAGTGGATTGTTACATCTCCTTGAAATCAAGTTTCAGTTATGGGATCCTCATGGACATGTTTCTTTAAATTTTCTTGGCTGGAAAATTCTGGGAGTGAAGTCCACAGGTCTTAAAAGTTGCTAAAGTTGGACACGCCTGCTTTAAACCAAACACTTTTCAATGTAAAGATCCTCTTCTGAGTTAAGAGGAATAAATAAGTTAAGACTAGACACCTCAAAAGCAAAAGCACTGTCTTGCAAATACCTGGCTTGCATTGAGGGCAACACTCTCCATGCATGACAATAGCCACAGTTCCTGTGGGACACGTCGGACAAGACTGAGAATAGCAGTTTACTTTGGAGTCCAAACATTCACATTCATGGCACAGGCCTTCCTTCCATTTTTCACCACTCTGCATGAAGAAAAAAAAAAATAGAGGCTGCGATTTATCACAGTTTTCCAATTCTACTATCATTCAGTCTTCTGAGCAGCAAGAAAGCAGCATACTGTACATCAGAGGTAGTATTCAGCAGGTTCTGACCAGTTCTGGAGAACCAGCAAATACCAATTCTGACTGGTCCTGCCTCCATCTATTCTCTGCCTCCCTAGACCCAGCTCAACAGATGGATAATGTGAAGGCCACGTGAAGTTCTAGTAGTACCTCTCCAAGGCACAGGCATAGGTCTTAAGAGATATTTGAAAAGTTTACTCTCAATTGCTGGTTTGATCGAGTGGGCTTACGCTGCTCAATAATCTTTTTCAGCATTTTTTTATCTTAAATATCTGCATTATCCCAATTTGGATCCAAGGAATAACAACGTTAGCAGCTGTATTTGTAGCACCAAATGTCTGCAAACAGTGCAATCAATACAAGCACACACACACACACACACACGGAATCAATTTTGTTTAAATTATAACGTTCACGCCTGTGTTACCTATTCAACCCAGAGATGGTATTCAGCAGGTTCTCACCAGTTCTGGGGAACCAGTAGCAGAAATTTTGAGGAGTTCAGAATACCCCCTCTGAGTGGCCCCGCCCCCCTCTATTTTCTGCCTTCTGAGTCCCAGCTTATCCGCTGAGTCTTCTTTGGTTGCCCTGCACAGGAGAATGGAGCTGGAAAGCAGGTTAGTGGGGTAGGGAGGGAATGAGATTTTGCAGTATCCTTCCCCTGCCCACCAAGCCACACCACACCCACCAGACCACTCCCAGAGAACCGGTAGTAAAAGAAATTTGAATCCCATCACTGATTCAACCTTACAAATGAGGACAAGTTCATTTGGATGTATATGATTGTTTCTAAAATCAGGAAATTTGCAGACAGACCTAATAGTATGGCTGAGCAGGTTTCATCCAGAAATAAAAATTCTCTCTTTGGAAGGCACAGAGATTGTGTTTAGCTCTGCGATGTTGTTTTACAATCCTGTACTAACAGCATGAAGCAGGCAGATTCCGCTACTCCAAGAGAGCAAGCAAATGATTTTAACTGCCAGACTTACTGGCCTGGGAGGAGCAAAACCTACAAATCTACAAATGTGATTAGCTTCATTCTGTGAAATATGCTCTCCGCAACTTGTATTCTGCCAAGTGTAGCTTTCAATGCTTCGTGCATAGCCTGGAGAACAAGAAAATATCCTTTTTTAAAAAAAAACTTTATTCAGTTTTTCACATTAAAAACAAAAATCTTTTTAGTGGACAACATGTTTCCGGGTCATCACCTTTATATACAAATATGACAGCAATTATACATTCATATATGCATACTTAATTCTATTATTACCTTTTCCATTCCAAATTTTTCCATAATGAGAGAAACAAAAACACATAATTCTAGCCCTCTGCATTGAATCTCAATCAAAACATCTTTTTTGATTTCATTTCAATTATTTCAAATATAATCCTTAATATTTATTTAAAAAATAAAGAAAACAATTATTGTTGCCTAAAATATATATTATTATAATAATGCATAACAAGAAAAACTACCAAAAAAGTACCTGCTTTTGTAATAGTCTATATAACTTATTAATAGTTGATTCTAGTCTCTCATATTCCCTTTCCATTACACATTCTTTTTATAAATTCTAAGATACAAAATTTAACACTAAAAAAAAAAAAAGGTTTACCCCCCTTTATCTGTTTAAGTGTGACGCGCTCCAATGATTAAATATACTTTATTCCCTCATCTTAAATTCCCAAATAAACCATTATTTTAAGAATTAACATAATAAGCATTACATCTTTTCACTTGGATTCTGCAGCATATTCTTCCCCTCTTGATTTTTAATAAGAGTTATCAACGTTTTATATTGTCCTATTTTCTAAATTTTTAAGTGCAGAAAATTCTTATTACGCCTTGTCACCCGCAGAATCCCCTTTTTAAATTCATCAATCATTAACTCTCAAAAAACCCAATTCTTTCAACATTTACTATTTCCGTATTTCTTTATTTCATGCACCTGTTTCTTACTGCTCTCCTCCCCCTCTTCTTCCCCATATCTTTCTCATTCCCCCAATTTGTTTTTTTTACCCTTCCCCTTTTTTCTTTTAATATCTCGCTTGCCCCTTTTCTGCTGGTCTTCTGTCTTCCTACTTCACAGATCCCCCCTTTTGATTGCCTTCTATAAAGTCTCAAATTTAACCCCATCTTTCCCCCACTTCTTTGTATGCTCTTTGTGTTAATGTCTATTTAAAATGCTTCTCCTTGAATCGACCTCCTCCCCTCTGAAGTTCTTCTTCTTGTTCTTCAACCTCCATTCCATTTTTTCAACACAGAGCAAAAGTGATCGCCCTGTCCTTCATAATCTCTTCATATTTTTAAAGTTCCATTAATTCCAAACAGATATCATCATTACACACTCTTATATTTTTATGATCAATTAACCAAAAAAAAAAAACACTTTTACTTTCCTTCTTTCTTCTTTCATTTTCTAAAAGTTTCATATTTCCAGCCCAGCGTCTATTTACCAAAACCATCAATCCCACAGCTTCTTGCTTTTTTTCTTATCTGATTCTGCTTTTACTTTTTAATATCTTAACTTGTTTCAATATTTCTTAATTATCCACACCAAGTTCATTCAGAAACAGGATGTCTCCTTTTTGTTTTAGCTCCCAAATTGTCAAAGTGCCACTCTCCATTATACAAAGTTCTTCCCCTTTCCCCCATTTTTTATTATGTTTTGAACCTCAATATTCCAGCACATCGGTCTCCAATTTGTAAACTTATTATTATTATATATATTATTATTATATAATATTATATTATATTATTATAAATTTATTTGACAATCTTTAACCAGCTTATTTATACCTCTGTTTATTCCCAAAATATTTTAGTCCAATTTAGTTAAATCTTTAGTTCCAGCTTCTTCCTTTCCCGGTTCGAAGCCGCACTTAGCTGTCAAAAAAAAATTTTTTTTTCCTGTCCCTTTGTAAAAGAAAATATCCTTGAAGTGTAAAATGATGCAGAACTTGAGTGGGCTGAGATTATTATATTTCCTAACTTGCCTGAGCCTTGTTCTTGGTTCATAGGTGGTGCAAGGCAAAACTCCAAGCTGTGTGCATACAGTCTACAGATAGTCCTCAACCTACAACAATTTTTTTAATGACCGAAGTTTACAACAGCACTGAAAAAAGTGACATCAAAAACTTCATCAAAAAAAGCACAACAAAGAATGTTCTTTCTGCACCAACTCAGAAAGCTCAAACTGCCCAAGGAGCTGCTGATCCAGTNTCCAGTTCTACAGAGGAATTATTAAGTCTATCATCTGCACCTCCATCACTGTCTGGTTTGGTTCTGCAACCCAACAGGACAGACACAGACTTCAGAGGATAATTAGGATTGTAGAAAAAACAACTGCTACCAACCTCCTTTCCATCGAGGACCTGTATCTGCACAAGTCAAAAAGAGGGCTGTGAAAATACTTACAGACCCCTCACATCCCACACATAAACTGTTTCAACTCCTTCCCTCAAAACGACAGTATAGAGAGTACTGCACACCAGAACTAGACACAAAGACAGTTTTTTCCTGAACGCCATCACTCTGCTAAACAAATAATTCCCTCAACACTGTTCAACTATGACAAAGTCTGCACTATTACTGTTAATCTTCTCACCACTCCTTATCACCCAACCCCTCCCACTTTTGATTGTAGGACTGTAACTTTATTGCTTGTATCCTTACGATTTATATGGACCGTTTCCTAGTATGATTTGATTGCTTATTGTACCCTAAGACTATCATTAAGTGTTGTACATTATGATTCTTGATTCTTAACAAATGTATCATTTCTTTTATGTTTACTTACAATATTTACACCAAGACAAATCTCTTGTGTGTCCAATCACAATAAAGTATTCTATTCTATTCTATGTCTATTTTTCACACTTATGACCTTTGCAGCATCCCAATGGACTTGTGATCAAAATTCAGAGGCTTGGCAATTGATTCATATTTATGACAGTTACAGTGTCCCTGGTTACGTGACCTCCTGACAAGCAAAAGTCCATGGTGAAGCCAGATTCACAGGACAACTGTGTTACTAATTTAACAACTGCAGTGATTCACTTAACAGCTAAGAATGTTCATAAGATGGGGCAAAATTTACTTAATGGCTGTCTTGCTTAGCATTGAAAATTTTGGGCTCAATTGTATATTGACTGTAGATAATCAGGTGGAATAGTCCAGGTTTGGACAGAAGGATGCAATAAATGACCATTTGATATGCTTTTGTGATATATTAATGTTCCTTAATCCGATGCTTCAAGATATATTGGACTTAAATTTCCATAATACCCAGCCTGAATTTACTTTGGACTTGATGACTGGAGCTGATAAAAGTCAAAAAATCTTTGAAGGTTGTGGAGTTCCCTACTTCTGCATAAACTACAACCTTGTAGTATAAATGTCTACATTTGTAAGATGTCAATGGCCACTGGGAAAGCCAAGGGATATCATCAGAACCATAAAAAAGCAAATGTTAGAATATTTTGGACATGGGTGTGCGACACCTGGAAAAATACGGCATCCTTCACTTAATCTTCCAAGGAAAGATTGAAGGTAAACAAGATCCAGGCAGAAGAAGAACATCAGGGCTTCCAAATCTAAGGGAGTGGTTACTCAGCAGCACTTTTCCATGTGGCTGTTGATAAAAACAGGATTGCCAACATGATCGCCAATGAAGA
>BHFT01042597.1:0-10368 GCA_004320025.1 Laticauda laticaudata
TATATGTCGCGGATGTACATTGTACGCGGCGGAAAGTTCATCCGTTCAAAAAGTTTTGTGCAGCTCAAAACTTCTTGTGTGGATGAAATCTCAGTGGATGGATGCTGGAGGGATAGAGCGTATGAAGCACGTATTCAGTAAGTACACAACGGATGCATCGCGTTTTCCAATGGATGGCAAGCTTTTTTTGACATTTTGCATCCTCTTTGCATCTGTTGGTGCAGTGGGTCATGGGCTTAAGGTCCTGAAATGCAGCTGGTGTATGTCTTCTATTATCTCAGGCTAGCAGTGGTAGAGATGACTGAATTTACATTTTGCTACAATGTAAAAACTTTGGCCTATCTCAATGTTTTAATCTAAATATATTTTTTTAAAAGGGCAGAGTATGTCAGTTTCCATGATTATTTTGGTTGGTAAAGCCCTTTTTCAGGAAGAGAGTGGTCAAAAAAAAGACAAGATGGCTGCTGCAGCAGTTTGACCTTCCTATTTTTTTAATGTGTGTGGTACATGCATCATGACCACCTTTTTAACTTTTCTTTTTTACCAAACCCTGGAGACACCCATTCCCTTGTTTTTTGAGCAGTGAAGGCAGGACAAATGAGGTCAGCTTTCCTTTGGAATAGAAAACACAGGCAATTTGGGCATCTTTCTGATGTTGAAGAGTCGTTTCCATTTAATCTGGGATAATCTGAGCTCTACATTGAAATGTATAGATTCTGAAATTCCTTATTGTTTGTTAACTTTTCAACTCACCACTGAGACTCCCCCCCCCACAAATTTGGTTCGCTGATATCTATTATGCTAAAGTTAATTAAAGAAATCTTTAATTCTCTCAGAATTTAAATCTCTCAGAATTTCTAAACATCCAAATACAAACATCTGTTGTGAAAGTGCTATAAAAGTGCCCTACTTTTATTTCTCACCATCTTCTCTAACGTGACACTCCCAAATGTGTTTGACTTAAGCTTCCATCAGAGGAAGCAGCATTTTGTTATCACAATGCCAACTCCACTCCTTTTTTTTAATGCATGGGATGACATGCACAAAAGGGATGGAACTTGTGTGAGCTGAATCAGTGTGACACTGGATTTGTCACTTGCCATCCTTCTCCTGCTGAGGTTGGCTGGCTTCTGCAGTCAGGAGTCAGCAAGTACATGCTAACTAGGAATTATAGGGACTGAAGTCCAACATATCAGGGGACAGGAGGTTGGCCGTTTGAAACAATATTTGCTGGCTATTCTTAGAAAGAGATACAAAAACAACATCAAGTTTATTCTCCCCCCTTCTCCCCCCCTTCTCCCCCCCATTTATCTGTCTATCTTTGTGGCTTCAAGCCAGTTTTTTGACTCTTGCTGAATATCTAGATTAGTCCCTACAATTTTCTTGGCAACTTTTCAAAACTCTTTTGGCATTGCCTCTTTCCTAGGGCTGAGAGAGAAGGACTGGCCCAAGATCACCCAGTTGTGTAATAATGTAAATAATGTAACACCAGAATGGTCAAATCCAATCAACAGTAGAAACCAAGATTATTTTTTCCTGTTTCCAGTCTTCCATTAAAAGAATAGTATAGTAATTGAGCTACCATTGAAAGTCCCAGAATGCAAGGTTTGGAAGAGATCTTAAGTTCAAAGTTCAAAGCCTTTATTGTCATTGTACATCATATATACAGCGAAATTGGTTTAGCCTCTACTGGTGTAGTCCATACAAGAATACAAGACAACATGAATAATCCTTATAGAAGTAGTTAGGAAAAAAAACCCTAGTCATACGTTTCCATATGTACATCATATTTTGTGCAACATGTATATACTCTGGTGCATGATCTTATATCATGGTATATACATATTACACACTACACTGGCACCAGTGAAATCCATCATATTAATCTGTTTGTGGTGCTATATTGTGTTTAGGAGTCTGATAGCCCATGGATAGAAGCTTTTTTTAAACCTGTTTGTCTGCCTGGCTATTCTTCTGTGTCTGCTGCCTGATAGTAAAAGTGAAAAGAGACACTAGCTGGGGTGTGAATCATCCCTAAGTATCTTCCTTACTCTGCTGAAACAGTGAGACCTGGTGATGTCATCCAGTGGTTTTAGGGGCAACCAATGGTTACTTGTGCCAAATTAATCACTCTCTATAGTGCCTTCCTGTCTGCAACTGTTAAACCAGTGTATCATATTGTAATACAGTATGTGAGGACACTTTCAGCCAGTCCTTGAGTATTGAAGATTTGTCCAGAAATGAATAAACTCCAGCTCCTTTGTAATGCAATGATCTTTTATTAATTAGCTCAGCAAACAACAAATACTTTTCTCTGACAAGAAAGGCTACAAGCCAGGCAAGGTTAGAGTTGGGTTTAAGTTTGCTCCCTTTCCTTTTATTACCATTATGAGACACACCCCACCACACTAAGGCCTGTAAGCAGTTCTAATTCTGGCCACGCCTAATCCATTATCCCTAAATGCTACTAACCCTATAACATGTCTACATCCCTACCCTATTCTGACCCTCACTAACTGATCCTCACCTGGTGCCACCTTCACCATGTTTCAACCTAAGGCTTAATTACCACCTATTTTTGCCCCATCCCCCTTTAACAATATGCACCACATCAATACATGAAAAGAGCCATTTCCAGCAGCCCCGCAGTTGTTGCAGAATCCATCCTGCAGCCCTGCAGTTGTTGCAGAATCCATTCTCAGCTCTTCTGAGTCATTCCAAAGCCATTGGCCAGCACACAAGCAGAAATACAGATCTGACAGCAGCAGAGATAAGGTGACTTGGCCAGCTGACTTGCTGCGAGGCATATTCAGAGCTGATGGGCTCCGAGTGAACTTGGAGCCCAACAGGTGGCCCACTCTACCAGAGATCCGCCTGTAAAACAATAAAAAGGGAATAATTATCACTATAGTGGTTCATGTCCCCCCCTTGGGTTTCCCAGGGTACTGTTTATGGAATCTCTGTTGAAGACGAGGTGCATTAACATCGATGTGGCCAACCCATGATGCCTCACATAAAGGATATCCCTTCCATTTTACTAAATAGTGTAAACCTCCTCTATATATCTGTGAATCAAGAATACTCTATCTTATAATGATCTGCCTTCACTGGACCAAGTAACCGATCATTGGGATTACGTCTTCCAGGTTTAATGAGACTAATATGCAATACTGGGTGGACCTTTTTCAACCGTGGCAGTGTCCCCAACAGACACCTTCTATTGTGAACTGATAGAAGAATCACCTATTCCACCCCCCTGTTCAATGTAGGAATCCACCACACTTGCAAGGATTGGAAGAGATCTTAATAGATCACCTATTCCAACCACCTGTTCAATGTAGGAATCCACCACAATTGCAACCCCAACAGTGGTGGGATTCAACATTTTTTACTACTGGTTCTGTGGGTATGGTTTAGTGGGCATGAAATGGCTTAGTGGGTGTGGCTTGGTGGGCGTGGCAGGGGAAGGAGACTACAAAATCTCCATTCCTACCCCACCCCACTAACCTGCTTTCCAGCTCTGTTTTCTTGTATAGGGCAACCAAAGAAGATCCAGCTAATCAGCTGGGACTTGGGAGGCAGAGAATAGATGGGGGCAGGGCCAGAGTTGGTATTTGCTGGTTCTCTGAACTACTCAAAATTTCCGCTACTGGTTCTCCAGAATTGGTCAGAACCTGCTGAATACCACCTCTGAACCCCAATAAACACCAATAATCACCCTGCGGTTGTCCTCATAATGGAAGTTTGAAGAAATGGACTTCTTCTATGTCAGTAATAAAAGGAAGAAAAAGGAAAGATGGGCCTGTCGCTAGGAGAAGATGGTCGATACTAACAGCTGATGGCAATTGGCTCATCTTTGTCTTCCTTCTTCTTCACAAAGGGGATCTGTGTTCCAAGGGAACCAAAATATTGACAAAGGGGAAAGTGGCAACAAGGCAAATAAAGAGAAAGTTAATAAATGCTTGACTACCATGAATAAGTTTAAATTTTCAGCACCAGACTATCTGAAAATGCTACGAGAGCTTACATAATACATATGTTAACTTAAAGGTCCTTTTTTATTTTTGATGGGCATGGTGCTGGAGAATTTGGAGAAGAGCAAAGATCTTCAGAAAGAAAACCAAAAAGAGTGTCCAGATAACTACAGAGAGAGGTCAGCCTGATGCTGCTATTCTGGAGCAATTATTAAGCAACCACTTTATGACTATTTAGAGAGGAATGAATTGCTCAGAAGGAGTCAGCATGGGTTTATTTATTAGTGTCAAGATTCAGGAGGATGTGAACTAGCTTGAATAATGAGCAAAAACTAGGAAAAAGAGTCTCAATAGGAACAAATACAAAGCCCTTCATTTGAATAGGGAAAAATGACTCGCTTGGGGGTTCCATACTGGGCAGCAAGCTGTGTAAGGGGCATAGGTGTCTTGCTAGATCTCAAGGGGAACCTGAGAAGATGCACAAATTAGATTCACATGTGTATCTGAGTGGGGAGCCATGCTGGTGCTTTACTGATCTGATGAAGATACATGCTTCAATTTGTTTTCAAATATCTCATCCATATCTTGTGCCATCACAATTAAGTTGCCCACGAACCTCAGCAGATGATATTGTTTTTCAGCATGACGTCTTCATATTAGAAGGGAAGCCATATTAATCAAGCTGAACTCTTGGACAGAAAAGCAAGATGTAATCAATGCAATAAATCTGATATATATGTATATATACATACATACATACATCGGGTATTATCCCATGTCATTGTAGTGCTTTTAAAGTTGTAGCAANGCTTTTAAAGTTGTAGCAACGTTTCAGCAGAATCTCATCTGCCATCATCAGGCTTCTGTATAGAGTTTGTATTTGTATACAACTTTAAAAGCACTACAATGGTATGTCAACTTCATCTTGGAAGAAGACAGTGGCACACTAGTTTTGTACTGCTGCTAACAAAACTGTACAGAAGACGATCAGTCGATGGAGATTCTCAGTCATCCAGGTTATGGTTATCCCAAAGATATTCTCCCAGGAGGGAACTGGACTTTCTTATTTTTTCTTTGAAGATGTTTTGCTTCTCATCCAAGAAGCTTCTTCAACTCTGACTGGGTTGTGGGAAATGGAAGGATTTACATTCCTTGCAGACAGCTGGTCATTTGCATTCTTTTAGTGAGTCGTTGAGGCACCTTGAAGAAAGTCCAGCTGCCTCCTGAGAGTGCACCTTTGGGACAACCATAACCTAGATGACTGAGAATCTCCATAGACTTTTAACTATGCACTTTGGGATGAACACCCTTCAAATGGTGTGGGAGTATGAACAGAATTCCAGAAAAATTGTAGACTACAGGAACCATTTGCACTACCCAGGTGACCCTGAAGACACAGATAAACCTCCAAGTGGCTTAATGACTCTCTAAAAGAATGCAAATGACCAGCTGTCTTCAAGGAATATAAATCCTTCCATTCCCCATTGTCCAGTCAGTGTTGAAGAAGCTTCTAGGATGAGAAGCAAAATGTCTTCAAAGAAAAAACAAGAAAGCACAGTTGCCTCCTGGGAGAGCACCTTTGAGTATACAGAAGACTGTCCAATAACAACTCAAATAAATCCATTATTTTATAGATAATATGATTGCTCCCATATATTTAATCACTTCCCTCTTTTGGTATGCTAATAATTTCATTTACTTGACAACGTGCAGAGGAATTCTGCAGGCTAGTAAATATTTGGTGATTTCCAGTGGGGAGAAAGATGGGGTTGGTGTAATTAAGTGAGTTGAAATCTGAATGTGAAGTCTGATGCTGCTGAAGGTTTTTAGACTTTTTTGTAATTCTTGAAGCGACACAGTTTTTTATATTAATCCTTCTTAGCCTTCATCAGTGAAATTTAAAATTTGCAACTTCAAATGAACCCCATCAAATCTGCTGTTTTCTTATCTTCTTCGTTTTTAAAACTGGGAATGTTTCTAAGTTCCTACCTCTGTGCTTTGTGATTGTTGGAAGAAAGAACATATTCATGTTTCATGCTCGAGATGCATGGAACTACACAATGAGCCTGCAAGCAGGGAGGAAACAGCTCAGTGGGAGGGAGGGATGTATTTATGCATGTTGTAATTAATGTTATATCCACTGCAGGAAAAAAACACCCCAAAACTAATCTAGTTTCAAATTAGCCCAAGTTACCATTGAAAAGGCTCCATGCTGTTGATGTAAACTACTAAGGCAGATATTTTGCAGAAAAAGCACCTTGACTGTTTAAGTGTGGGTGTTTCTTTAACACCCTATTTGGCCCAGAGTGCCCTCTCTAGATGAAGGGTTATAGCAGAGTGGTCATGTACAGGTACTCCTTGACTTACAACCACAATTGAGTCTAACATTTATGTTGTTAAGTGAAACATTTTAAAGTGATTTTTTTTAATTTTCTTTGATTTGTCAATCACTTACAAGATAATAGGTGTAAGTATAAACATGAGGAAGAATGCAGGACAATAGGACAGGGACGGTAGGCACAATTGTGCACTTATGCATTCTCTGTTTCACAACCTTTCTTGCCTCAGTTGTTAAGTGGGTCACTGCAGCTGTTAGTAACCTGGCTGTTAAGTGAATCTGGCTTCCCCATTGACTTTGCTTGTCAAAAGGTCACAAAAGGGGATCCCAGGACACTAAATATGAATCAGTTGCCAAGCATCTGAATTTTGATTACATGACTATGGGGATGCTGCAACACTTGTGATTGTGAAAAAAGGTCATAAATCACTTTTTTCAGTGCTGTTGTAATTTTGAACGGTCACTAAATGAACTGTTGTAAGTTGAGGACTGTCTGTATCTGCTTTGCATGGATATATGCTCAGACTTGTCCTGTATCCACAGGAAGATTTGGGTAAGGTCCTTAAGAGCTATAGCACATCAGTGAGGTAGATAATCCTAAGCAAGAAGGATCAAATAATTCAACAGCTATAAGATTTTCACAGTAGTTCATCTGCTACTAAATAGCGGGGTCATAAGATATGGTTTTATTTGTCATTCAGTGGTGGGTTTCCAAAGTTTTTCCTACTGGTTCTGAGAGCATGCACACTTGGCTCAAAGACCATACTCCTTTGGTCTTTTTAGCTGCCAGAAAAAGGGAATGGGGGAAAAACAAGGCATTCTTGAAATGCCTAGATAATTACCTCAGCAGCCCAAAGTTGTTGGAGCATAAGAAGGTTATTGGAGAACATGATGGATGACTCTTGGAGATGGATGTGTCCCATTGGAGAAGTCACATCCAGGGGGTGGGGGAAAGACCAGGGTCAAGGGGGAAATGTATGATATGATTTAGTATCTGCTGCACCCAGCCATGCGTCAACATGGCAATTTCTAATAAATCAATTTACTTTTTCTGAGATGCAGCTAGAGACTTTTGATTTGAATGAGGGTGGATTTGTTGGAGCCCTGACAGCCCTCTGTGTCAATGCTGGTGAGCTGTGCTGTTTTTTTAGCTCAGCTGAGGCACGACAATCCGCTCTACCACGCAAATTAGCTGAGCTAAAAAAAACAAGCAAATACAGGAGAGGTAATGGTGGGGGCAAGTGGGTGGTTTCAACCAGAGGTGGTATTTCCTGGTCCTCTGAACTACTAAAAATTTCCACTACTGGTACGCCAAAAACCAGCTGAAGACCAAACCGGTTGAATACCACCTCTGGCCACATTCCTTCAAAGAATACTCCTTTCTTTATTAGATATACATCCCAACATTTCACATTTTAATAGAACGTACTGCTTGAATGAAGAAATGGTGTAGGGCAGAGGTGGTATTCAGCAGGTTCTGACCAGTTCTGGAGAACCGGTAGCAGAAATTTTGAGTCATTTGGAGAACCAGCAAATACCACCTCTGACTAGAGATTTTACAGTATCCTTCCCTTGCCAGGCCTACAGAACCAGTAGTAAAATTTTTTGAATCCCACCACTGGTGTAGGGTCTCCTGCTTGGGTGGAGGATTGGACTAGAAGATGACCTACAAGGTCATCTCTGTTAATCTGAAGACACAAAATAAAAATGTTGGGGAAAAGAATCCTTACTTCATTGACAACCACAAACAATTTTCAAAAGGTCCAACCCTGTGCATATAGAAGCTATTTTGCAATTCAGACTTTCAGAAACAGTTCTGGATTCTACTGGGAAAAGCCCAGATCAATCAAGATACCAATCTGGATTTTTAAAATATCCTGCCCATAATGACTGTTGGCCAAATATGTCCTGGACCATTCTCTTTCATCTTGGCATGGCTTGGCTTTTCCTGTCCAAGGTTATGTGTCTTCCATCTACCTGCATCAGCTGACTGTAATGGACCAGTGTCTCTTCACTTTCCTGGTGATTCCAGAGGCATACTTTGAAAGTTTATGGGACACCCATGCTACTTCTCAGAAAAGTGATCATTCTATCTTACATTATTTAATTTATTAGATGGAGCAGGCTCTGCTGCAGATCCTTAAGAAATTAATAGCACCCCACTGAAAGCAGATCAGTATTAATGACCCTCTCGTGCAGGGGTCCCCAAATTTGACTACTTTAAGACTTGTGAACTTCAACTCCCAGAATTCTCCAGCCAGCTATGCTGGATTAAAGTCTTAAAGTTGCCAAGTTTGAAGACCTCTGCTCTATTGATATAGCATCCTGGGCTTATCTGTGGAAGGTAACAATACAGAAAAGGCTGAAAAGTTCCTTTCTAATCATTGTGACCAAGCTAATAGCCAGTGCTCCCCTCTACTCAGTATGATTTATTAAGAGATAAGTCTTTCTGCTTCAAATGTAGAATAAATACTAGAAAACTGGAGCAAAACAAACTTTTCCAGCTTTCTTGTCCTTTCTTCCTGTTCAATGGTTAATGTGCTGGAGGAGGCAACTCAAGAGGTGGAAACACAATAGAGCCAGAGCAGAAATTTAGATGGGGAAACAATAGGATTCCAAAATGTTCTACAGATGAAGTAACTGCAGGTGGATATTGGCATGTGGCATGTGGCACTACCTTGAGTCGTCACCCCAGCAAGCAACACACCAACTATAGACCATCTGACAATCTTCTGAATTATGGTTCCTTTCATAAGGCTTTCAGGGGTGCTGTCAGGGCTCCAACAGTTACCCCCATTTAAATCATATGTCTCAAGCCAAACTTCCAAAACTTAAAGATTTATTAGGAGTAAACATGCCAGCACTGCCTGGGGTAGCCGACTTTGAGACACATCACTCATTGTCACCCTTGACCCTGGTTATCCCTCACACTCTGGGTGTATCATAATTCATGTTCTCCAATGGGACACATCCATAGCCAAGAGTCATCAATCATTACTCTCCAGTTAGAATTTTGCATGGCAGAAACGTTGGTCACTTAGAAACTATCTTGGAAACATTTATGGAATGCAAGCTACCCATTGCTCCACCCTCCCTTTCTGTTGGCAATTCTAAAAAGACTATAGGAATTATTTTATGAGTTGACAGATGCTATTTTACAAGGTTGGGGAATGTAAGGTCCTGTTCATTAACTTAGACTTTTAGGATTGGTTGGGATTGGTTGGGATTGATTTTAGGTTGGTTTAGGATTGCTTCTATACCAGCCTCTTTGCTCTATAAGTATCTCTGCACCTAGAGCTGCTTGGCTCCATTTTCATCTGATAGTCTTGGGGGAACTTCAATGTCTCTTTTTTGGAAATAGGGCCTGAAGCATCCTGGAGGGTATGAGGGACTGTATGGGAACAAAAGGCTTCAACTAAACCTCAGAAGGACAGAGCGGCTCTGGGTTTGAGGTCCTCTGTCTCAAGGACAATGCCTGTGATGGCGAACCTTAGGCATGTGTGCCAGAGGTGGCATGCAGAGCCCTCTCTGTGGGCATGTGAACGTTTGCCCCAGCTCAGCTCCGCATGCTAGGTAACATCATCAGTGCTAGACAGGGCTACCAACAATGATGTTGTGCATTTGGGTAATGAAACATCTGCAAGAAAACAACCAAGCTCAGAGGCCACTAATGGGCTAATGCCCATTAGCCATTGTGAACTCAGCACCGCTTCGTTTAACTTAGGGTCCCCCAAACCCTTCATCCCATCAACCTCTTCATGAGGCTTCAGATTGTTCATTGACACCCCTCCCCCCAAAAAAACTTTTAGTATCTGTAAATAATGTAATAAATAAATAATGTAATAAATGATAGTGCTACAAATAACAGCAACAACAGCAGCAGCAACATTAGTAAAGGATACTCCGAACCATCTTTTTTCGATATTAACCATTTTGAAGAACCCTGGTTTAACCAGTCTCTTGAGAAGAGAAGGCAGCTTTAAGGCCCGGTCCCACTGCACTTACAGATGCAAAGAGGATGTAAAACGTTTAAAAAAGCTTGCCATCCATTGGAAA
>BHFT01042598.1:0-15389 GCA_004320025.1 Laticauda laticaudata
TTGCTCTCGAGGAACATGAGGAATCGATCGATGTATGATTCCCAGTCCTCGGTTGCCTGATCGAATGGTGCAGGTGGCGAATTGCTGCTGGCCATCTCGTTGGTTGTTCAGCTTGGTTGCCACGTGCTCAACTGGTCTCTTTGTCTCAGGATCCAACCTTCGATGCCAGTGTAGAAGCACGGGAAAAAGAGACTCGAGACCAGCGTAACTTCAGCTCTTTATTAAAAGGTATAGATCTGTGCTAGACCTGTGAGCTGCAGCAGCTCTTCTTATAGAGCTTGCCGGCGGCTCGCATCCAATGACAGCTCTCTGAATCTCCCGTGATCGGCACGGCCAATCGTGGTTGATTTTTTACTGACCAATCACTGTCATTCTTTCGTCCAATGACAGTGCGGTCTGTCTTGACCAATCAGGTGAGGGTATTCCAAGAATGCTAATATGGAACACAAAGTGTTCCAGGAATTCCATGTGAACAAATACCAAAGGGCACTATTTCAATTTTAAATCCTTTTGGGAGGCACAGAGAGAGGGTGTACTCTCTTTGCCAGTCCACTGAACAAATGGGAAATGCAACTCCCAAATTGGTAATGGGGTAAATTTGATACTTCCATTGTATCATGTGGGAGGTACCCAATTTATTCCAATCACAAATTTGTTAAAAGCTTCATTGAATTGTCTGATTCTTTTTTGGACTTCAGGCTTCATTCCAAGTCAAAAGACACCTTTACTCAAAATTGTAACTTTGATTTTGAATGAGGGTAGATCCCAGGGGATATGTTTGTATAATGATATTTGTAGCATGAGAATGTATGGTAACACTGGGCTAAAACCAATCTCCACAGGTTTTTTTCTCCCCTTTTTTGAAAAAAGCCTTTCAAATGAGAAGATGCAGGATTCCTGCTGTATCCTTTTATCTCTCCCTTTATGGGGGAAAAAGTGTCTTCAGGAGGTGAGTTAGCAAAGAGCAAGGAAAGTGTTAACCTTTCTCTCTTCCACCTTTCTTCCCTGTATTACAGATGGATAGTTTTAAAGCTGAAACCAATTATTTTAGATGCAAATCACACAAATAACAAATAACATTTCCATACCCTTTATTTTGGCAATATAATTGCTTTAACATTCCTGGTATGTTAGAGCAAAAACCATAAACAAACCAGCAAAAACAAAAGTTGAACATCTCCAGTTTTGTATTCTAAACTCCCTTAAATTGTTGCACCTTCCTTATGAAAGAAATACAGTGTAGCTCATTCTTGCTGCCCTAGTGCAAAATGCATTTATTTAATAATAAACTTCACTTAGTTGTACTGACAGAATATGCACACTTTATCTCTCTTAAAAGCCAACTATAACTATGTACGTGCTCAACCAGTTGAGTCATGTACCTCTTTGTGTGTGTACCTTATATATAGAGAGACTGCATATGATTTGTATGATACACCTGTGCCTTCCTTCCTTTCTTCCCTTTATCTTTCTTTCTTTCTTTCTTTCTTTCTTTCTTTCTTTCTTTCTTTCTTTCTTTCTTTCTTTCTTTCCTCCCTCCCTCCCTCCCTCCTTCCCTCCCTGTTTTAACTCTGATAACTGCCAAGACTAGCCCTGCATTTTTTTGGCAAAGTTTTTCAGAAGTTGACCATAATCTGCTTCTGAGGGCTTACAGCTAAGAGAGAATGATCAACTGAAGGTCACCCAGTTGGCTTGTGTCTAACACAGGACTGGAACTCACAGTCTTCTGGTTTCTAGCCTGGGGCTTTACTCACTATATAAAACTGGCTGTCCTATGTTTTTCTAAGTGATGTTATTAAGCCTGTCTGCACTTTTATCTGTCTTTTTTCTTGCCTAAGTTTATAAGTAAATTTTCCCTTGCAAACTATGCTTACAAACTTTGATTAATCAAAAGGAAATATAAATAAAGCAGAAGAGTATTGGGGAAATATATCAAATGTGTGTAAAGGTTTGCATTCAAGTATCACTTTTTAATGGCATGGTACAGCTATCAGATTTTCAAAGAGCTTTGCTTTGTGCTGGTGCATCCTTTGGAAAGAGCATTAAATTAGCCAGCTACAAATTCTTCCATGGCTTGATCAAGAATTCTTTTAAGTGGTTGCTCCATGTTCTCATTAAGTCTACAAAAGAATCTCAAATTTTAATATGCAAGGGATTTTATTTTATTTTCTCTTTCTGTCCAATAAACATACTTCCAAGGTTGCATGACAATAGTGGCACTGGCATGCGGTGATGCTTAGCAGTCTAGTAATGATAATTAGTTTGCCAAGGGCTCACTCAAATATGCATCAAATTAAAAGCAAAGACACAACTTCCTCTTCCTATTTTCCCATTACAGTCTTCCTCTAGTGTATGTTTCTTTCTTTGTGTCTCTTTTAATTAAATAGTGCCAGTTCTTGTCTGAGTGTATAGATTTTAAGAATGTTCTTAAATTGAAAACATGGGTTTTTCAAATGGGAGCAAAGAACAAAAACAGTCTAATAATTTTAGATACAGAAGCAGAACATGTCAATTTATTTCAATATATTTTGCTAAAATCTGTGTGGGGAAATATAAAACAAATGGGAGCAAAAATCTGTAGAGATACAGCTACATCTACACCTCGCACAGTTTTTCTTTACTCTTATTGTTGTCTCAGTCATTTCCAGACTTATTGCTTTCCTAATTTTGGGACATGTTTATTTTGCAAAAAAGATAAGCTGGCTTTTCCATATTATTTAGCTTGTTTCAGATTGTCCCAAATCGCAAGAAACCTCTCTGAAGTGGAATCTCCAGCCATCTTGAAAGAGATCCTCTATTATTGGTGTAAACTGTCTAAGCTACCTTTCCTAAGCTGTTGAACAAAGCCATCTTATAAAGTCTGCACTAAAAATGGCAACTGCAACATGTAGCTGTGATTTATGTTAAGTTTTCCATCTGTCTATAAGAGAATTATGTATAGAAACAATACATTTCCCCATTCTTTTTTATCTGCATGTGCAGGATGAGAAATGTCACACCAAATGGAAGTCAGAGGTTTGAACGCAAGTCTGTTAGTTTGAATATAAATCTAAAAAGGATTGTAGAAGAGAGCTGTTAAGGACAATTTACAGAACAGTGTTGAAGACCTAAAGAAGGGGATGCATCATGAGCAGAGGTGGGATTCTACCAGTTCGGACTGGTTCAAGTGAACCAGCAGCTCTGGTGATCATTTGGCCCTGCCCACCTGCCCCTACTCTTTCCTGTGCTTTATTTCCTTGTTTTGAAGCACAGCTGATTCGCATGGCAGAGCAGTTTTGCTGCGCTTCAGCTGTTTTACTCACTGAGGCTGCAGTCAAAGGTAAGTATTATAGCTGAAAAAGAGGTTTTTTTTAAATGGTGTGCATGTGTGCAAAGTGCATGCTTGGCGCACACGATCACCAAACTGGTTGTTAAACCAGTTGAATCACACCACTGATCATGATATGTAGTCTATTTGCACAGATGGACGCAAAGGAATGAAAAAGATTTTATTATTCAGAGAAAAGCTAGCTGCCAACCTTACGTACAGAAGGAAAACTATTACCAGTAGCTCTAAATTCGAAAGCAGGCAGGATGTAGAGGTAAAATAATGCATATATCTATTAAGGCACTTTATTGAGTACATTTATATTGAGGGAGAAAATAGTTATGCTATGAAATGTTAAGTAGTGAAAAATAACTTCAATTACTCTGTGGGTTAGAATCTCAGGTACCTTATCTTGAAATGGGAAGAAAGAAATAGAAAGCACAAAATTGGTGTTTCTAGCAGGAAACAACATTGCTGTCCCAACTAAGAAATATGCTTATTTACTTTACATTTGGTTGTTTCAATAAAAGAGAACAAAATTCATTTTTCACTGAGTTCTCCATCAGATCCTGAGAACCCACAGAAGGTCTTGTAAGATTCAGGAAATAACCTGATTGATCTAGTGATTAAGCCCCAGGATAGAAACAAGGAGGCTGTCAGTTCTTGCCCTGCCTTAGGCACAGAGCCAGTTGGGTGACTTTGGACCAGTTACTCTTTTTCAGCCCTAGGAAAAACACAATGGCAAATCATTTCCATTGCAATGTAAAAATGAAAATAATGTAAAGTCATATTGTATGCTGAAATTGTATCAGGATATCATAAGCAATGATCATCAATCTGCTAAACTGAGTCAGGTCATGTAGTCAACATAGAACCAAAATTCCAGACTCAATTGTCATCATAAGTCAAAGAACTACCTTGATCATTTATGATCAAGTCTCACTAGCATATGAATGATATTACCTAGACCAAGCTCATGGTCACTTCAAGGAGTAGGACTATCAATTGACGCTGAAGAGATTGAAAGTGTGCAAGAGTTCACTTTCCTAGAATCACAAAAGGATAAAAACAGTGAATGTAGTCCAGACATAATTTCAAGTCACACTGGGTTGCACATAATGATGAGCATGAATTGAGTACGGAAAAGGAAGGAGTGGAAACTAAATGCAGATGAATATGCAGAATCATTTTCCCCATAGTTATCTAGGGTGCAAAAGTTGAACCAGGAAAAAAGTAGATAGGAGGAAAATTGACTTGTTTGAGCTGTGGTGTTGGAGAAAGCTCCTGCACATTCCTTGGGCAGCAAAGGTGATAAACAAGCAAATACTGGAGCTTATAAAACCAGACATATAGTCGGAAGGCAAAATCACAAAATTCAGCCATTTATTTCACCCATTTCATGGGATCAAGCTCACTGGAAAAGGCAGTTATGCTCAGAATGGTTAGCAGTAAAAGGAAATGAGGCTACCAAAAAAATAGTTTTCTTCAGTCTCTACAGTTTTTGATTTTATACAGCTTCTTTCAGTTGTTTTATATGCTTTGGCTCTTATTGACTTTGGTGACTAGACACCACCAAAGTCAACAAGAGCATATAAACTGAAAGAAGTTGTATAAAATTTAAAACTGTAGAGAGTTCTGGTCTGTAGAAACACTGAGAATCAGGCATGATTGAAATGATAGCATCAATATCATGGCCAAAATCAGACATAATCCCTATCAAATTTCATAGTAATGTCCTTTGAAAACAACTTGCAATCCTACTCAAAAAGCCAAAATATGCAATCAATTTAATTTGTGTCACTTATGTCCGTTAGACATAAAACCTCAGCTATGTTGATAGAAGTCATTCATTTTAAGAAACAGCTCAAAGGTTTAAGTCTGCCATGACTAACTGCTATACCACAAATTCAGCACAATCACATACAGTTAGAAGTGCAGCTCAAGAATGTCCAATATATTATGTCTACAGTATCCCAAAACCCTGGGCCATGGTCCACGACTGGGATGTGGCCCATTTAGAACCAGGCCACAAAAACAGTGGGCGAGCACATGCACATAGCTCTATTTGTGCAAGTGGTGGGCCCATGTATCCATTCTTGCGCAAATGGAGTTGCTCACCTGCTGGTCATGCATCCTTTCTCCCCTCCTTGCTGGTCAGCAAAGCTGGAAAGATTGGAGACCAGTACAATATACCAGTATAATATACTATCAAAGAATGATGGTTGGATTAATACTGAAAGCATATCCAATTGCTAATTTAGCTAGAGCTGAAAGGAACATTGAATATTGCATTAATGTGCTCATATGGAATATCAGAACCATTAACCAAGGCAACTTGACATTGGCAGAGGAAAAAAAATTAAGAACTGAACAAAAATGGACCAGAATGATTTTTTTCACAATAGAAGGACATCAGCATTTATGTTATGTACTAGAAAAGAATAGAAAATAATAGATTAGTCATCATATTAACGGAAAGCTCATCTATATCAATGCTCTGATGCAACTACAAACAAGAATAGAATTATCTCAATTAAAATATAAAGCAATTCAATTGATATTTCAATGATTCAAGTCTAGGTTCCTATCACACATATAAAGGAAGTGGAAACTGAATAGTATAGCAATGCCTTGACAGTACAATAAAAAAAGATGGTGTACTTCTAGTTACGTAAGACTGGAATACTAAAATTCTAAGTAAAAGAGCATATGGAATAATGGGTAAATTTGGCTTTGGCATAAGAAAAGCAAGATAATCTAAGAAGACTAGTGTTGAGGTAATTCCCCTTTAGGAGAAGGAGCGCATACAGGGAGACGTATAGAGACGTATAGTGTTTGAATAATACACACACAGTACACAGATACACTGTACAGTCAATGTAGGTTTTTACTTCCAGAAAGCAAAGTTCCGGATAAGCAGTCCAAAGTCATTCATAGGTAAATCAGTCAGTTTTTCAATCCAGGGATAATCCAAATATCAAAGTCCAGGGTCAAAAACAGTTCAGTATCAGACTTACATAAAATCCAGTAATATCAGTCAATTGGAAGGAATGGCAAAAGTCTCCAACAGAAGGAAACAGAGATACTCACTCAGACATACTCTCTTCTGAGACTAAGACTAAGACAAACCAGGTTTGTAGCTCCATCTTATGGCCATTTGAGAAACCACACCTAATTACAGTTTTGCATTTTCTTAAAGAGACAGTATAAATATGTTTATCCTGGTTTATATATTTCTAACCCAAATACCTGTTAGGTGACTTATATTCCTAACATTCTCCCCTTTTGGTAAGATAATAAATACAAACCTTTACCATTTCTAATAATCCATAGATCTTCACTAGCCAAGCCTTATGCTTTATAGAGCCTTCGGCCTTGTAAAATGATCTTGCTATAATGTTTTTCTGACATGACAGTATTCAGCTTAATCATTTTACTTGGCACACATTGTCTCACCATTAAATATCATTTAAAATTGGTGTGTTTCGTTCTTGTTTTTAAACAGCAATATTTGAAAGCCATCTGTATTTCTGATTGGGTTATCTTTGTAAAACAACAAATAGGTATGCTTTAAAATATATCAATTCCCCATATCATAAATAACTGCTTATGCAAAACTTAAATTTCTTGTCTTATCAGATAAAAGACAATACATGATGAATTCAGACCTCCCATTGTTGAGCAACTTAAGATCTTATTCTTCTCAACTAGATCTTCCATCCAACAATTGCTATTTCCCAATAATACAGCAGTACCGATGTAAATTTCGTGTATTTATGTTCCATTGTAGCAAAACTTGCATCAGCGGATATGCATTAAAATTCAGTGTCATTCTTTTGGCTCCAAATTACAATGGCATAAATGCATTGTCTGTTTCAGAATATCTTAACACACGTTTAGCAGCTTGCCAGTGCGCTTTCAGTTGGCCTCAGTGTTAAAATTTTTCGCAAATTGATTAACCACTGTAATGACGATACTCGGACCTTGACCAAATTACTGAGATAAGACAAACTTACACGAGAGTCAGGACAGATAAAATTGGTTCGGTTATCAAAAAAACAGGACGTTCTGGAGAACATTCACTGTGGCCATAAACTTCCCTGGCCTTCTAGATGGTATTTTAGGCCAGCTTACAACCAGTTCCATTTAAAAACTTCTTTAGTAATTGGTTAATTTTATCTGCCTGTGAGATCTTGGTATCCTCCCCTAGTTCTATCTATCTTTAAAACCAAGATATTGTTTTGATTTCTCCTAAACATGTTTATTCTTAAATTTCTTTCCAATACTTGAAAATTATCTCAGGTAGGAACTTCTTGGGTTCAGTTTTGGTGCATTAAAATGGCTATGTCATCAGTAAATCAATAGCAATAATGAAAATTTACACATTACTTTCTCTTTTTAAACAAACATGAATCCAGACCATGCCAGCTACAAAACCTATCTTAGTTAATTTCTTTAACCGCTATACATTGATTCCACTCCAGCAATCCTGATTGCTTTCAAACCATAAAGATCTTTTTCAATCTAACCAGCAATCAGTTGGGATTTATCAATTTTTTGAGACCTAAAGGTTTCTTTTAAATATAAAATACGATGATGTATGCAAACGAGGCATGCAAGATATGCTTGTCTCTACATCCAAATGATTCTACAATATATTTCTCCTTAGCTGCCCACACTAATGCTATGCCTGTCTGAATATAGTTGTTCAGACTAGAGCAAACACCTCATCATAGCTCGTTTTGCTGTCTGATTGAATCCTTGTGCCACAAAACCTGGCCTTTATGGGTAACATGTCCCATCTACAACCTGTCTTTAGTTGTATATATCCATTACATCCTATGGCATGTTACCTGGTGGTAATCTTTGGCATTTCGTATACCTCGACAGTCTTTTTAATGCATTCCAGTTCCTTATCCATTTACTTTCCTCCAAGAAGCCTGATCCTTAGCAGGATTTACAGTTTTAGTTCACTATTAGTTACCTTGTGAACCACTGGTATTCACTTGGCATACAAAACACCAGCCTGATATCTGGTCAGGTGGTGATGTTACTCAGGTTGGAACCTCTTGCGTAATATTAGGGGCTAAACTGAGTGGACTTTCCTGTGCCAGCCTTGCTGCCTGTTCTTTTAGTTTCTTCCCTGTCTACCTGTGTCTACTACGTTCCTCCTGTTCTTCCTTCTTTAATCGGCCTGTTTCAATGTTTTTACTGATTTATACATTCTAAGGACTATTTGAGGGTGTCAGTTAATGCAATACCATGCTGATTGCCTGTTCCCAGTTTATATTCCCATACAATGTGCTCAAGAAAAAAAAATTTTTTGCGGCTTTTAGCACTTTACCCAACATGAGCTTGTAAACATGAGTAAACATGAAGCTGTGTCTGATCCAAAATCTAAATGTATCTAAATGCTCGTAACCCACAAAAAATAATTTCTTTCTAGCTCAATGTATGCCTTTTCAGTCTTACTTCGTGAGGGAATAAGGAACCCATGCTGAGCTCCAAATGTGTGTAGCGTTAACTTTAAATTTGGTTTTCTGCCATTGCCAGATGAGTGAATGGCTAATTCTCCATTGTTGTATTAACTACATTGTTCAAACCATGGTTACTACACATTATAAGACTTCACCCCACAGTGTTTCAGATAAACCTGAATAGATAACATAGTGCGAGCCATGGCTTGTAATGTTTGCCCTCTTCATTTTATTAAAACAAGTTATTGTTTGTGGTCTGTTTAAGGTGCAGAATGTTTATGCTCAAGCACCAAGCCAATTTTAGCATAGTTTTGGAATCTTTTGTTAACAAACTCAGTCCCATTATCGAGTAACTGAAAGAAGACTGCTCACAACTGGCCTGACGGATGCAAAATGTTTGTAAAAAGGACACAGCAGAGTTAGCAGAAAATTGTTCCAATCCGTTGTTTAACTGTTCTCAATAGTGCCCCGCAATTCATAAACCAGAGCGGAAAACACGGAAAGGAATTGGACGCGGGCGAGGATGTAGAGGGGATGGAAAGCAGATTTGCTCAGAAGCCTAGCGGATGGAAGCGGCATAGCGAAGCGGATGCGCACATCTGCAAGGCTTCTGGGGGGCGCAGAAAAGCGGACGCGGAACAGAAAAGAGCGGATGCCGCAGCGGATGAAGCAGATGCAGAGCGGAAGCCTAAGAGGAAGCCCTAGCAGATAGCCTAGCGGTATACCTAGCGGAATGCCTAGTGGATGCCTTGCATTCACTGCGCATGTGGGGAGGATGCCATTGCATCAGCCCTGCGGATATTAAAGGGAAAGCAGCCCCCAAGCAGCCGTCACCATTCTGAGTAAAGACTGCTTCAGACACATGCTCTCCAGCCAGCCAGCCAGCCAGCCAGCCAGCCAGCACGCCAGCCAGCAACCCATACAACCAGGGGAAGAAAACGGAAGCCTCTGCATCTGCTGCTAGCCCTGGCAAGAGGGACAGGGCCACCCTCACCCCCTGGCCCTGACTCTGGCTTCTGCTGGGCTTCTGCTGCCTGGGCTCGATCTTCTTGGTGCTGGGCTTTCTGCTGATGCTGCTTCTGGAAGGTTGGTCTTCTGCTGATGCTGCTTCTGGTGGTTGCGTGCTTCTGCTGGTGCTTACTCTGCTGCCCAACTGCTCATGGTGCTGGTTGCTTCTGGCTGGTGCTTACTCTGCTGGCGCTGCTCCTGGTGCTGCTGCTTCTGCTGCGTGCTTTTACTTCTGCTTGCCTGGCTGCTCCTGTTTCTGGCTGGCTTTGCTTGGTGCTTTACTCTGCTGGCACTGCTCCTTTGTCCTGCTGGTCCAACTTGGTGCTTTACCTCTTGCTGGCGCTCGCTCCTCGGTCCTGCTTGGTCCATGCTTGGTGCTCCTGGTCCTCTGTGCTCCTGCGTCCTGCTTCCTGGTGCTGCCTGCTGCTTGGTCCTGCTGACGTCCTAGCTGTCCTTGCTTTTGCTGCTTACTTGTTGTTTGCTTTGCTGCTGGTTGGTGGTGGTGGTTTGCGAGGAGCAGCCCCTTACAACCTCCGAAGCCCCTCGTGATGAGGGCCCATTAATGGTCCCAGGCCAAAGGAGGAAGAGGCAGATGCTAAGTGAATGGGGAGAGGAGGCAATACAACATAGAAGCGGAACATGAGGATGAGGGCTTGGAAGGGCTGAGGAGAATGGAGTATCTATGGCAGAAGGACACAGGCTCTATCAAACACACCAAAAGGAAGCACGGCTGCTGGAGAGAAGAAGGCGGAGAGCCTGGGCTACCACTTCTGTAGGTGCTTCCTCGGCTGGTGGTAAGCACATGCACACCTGGTTACGGGAAGCTGCACCTCAAACAAATCAGCAAGCCGCGGTCAAGCTAAACGGACAGAGAGAAACTAATGTGATGGCAAGTGCAGTTTCTGGGAGGGTGAGATCCGCCACCGAGGAGCAGCCCCTCTCACAACCCCTACTCTCTCAGGGCAGCCTTGATTGAGCAGCCAGTCCTCTTTCTGCGCAAAGAGTCAGCCCTGCGTCCAGGCAGGTATCTGTGGAGCGTGCCACCGAAGGAGACCCCCCCTGACAGCCTGCACTACCCATGGCGGAGCGCGTGGAGGACCCCCTGACTCAGGTGGGAGAAAGGAGACGCACTTCCACCACAGTCCCAACCCGCATCCAGCTCCAGCTCCCACCTCCACAGAAAGCAGAGAGGCAAAACTGGAGGGGCAGAGCCACACCTGTCTGCTGGAGATTAAGAGACACCATTAAAGGAGGCATCGTAGATCTCCTCTCTCAAGCTGGTACACACCGACGCCCCATCCTCCAACCGCAAAGCCCTTCCTCACTTGAACATGTCGCGAACCCCAGTACCTGGTGCTTGAAGGACAGGATACCGAATCTCTCACAAAACCCCCAGACTCCAAGCTGAGACCTGCTTTCCAACCCAGTCCAGGCCTGCTCCCCACCCATTGATGTCATGCCCTTCCAAGCGCTTTTCCACAGGCCCTACCCTTACAAGGCTCCAGCTACCAGGAGGATCAGCAGCACAGGCAGCCCTTCCCAGTCCCAGGCACAGGTTAACATCGGACGCACCGGTGTCCCACTGATGCCACCGATTGCCACTGACGCCAGTCCTCACCCAGCTTCAGACCAGAAGCCCCACTACAGTGCTCCTTCTCCACCCACAGCCAAGTCCCGGCCTCAGTACAATTCTGTCATCGGTAATTGCGGACTGACAACCCCATTGTCAGGGAGGAAGGGCTCTCAACAATCAAGGAACCAGCGCGAAGCTTCCTCAAACACACCATCCCCTGTTGTCCTCTCGGGGCCAAGCACCCCAGCTGGCCCTTCAGACCAGCACTTCCAGCAGGCAGCCACCTCCACCAGCACCTGGACCCTTCCACCCCTGTGACTGGGCACGCCTCCATGTGACCAAGTAAGAGTGCACGAGGACTGGGTGCGCTACCTGGTTGACTTTATTTTTGTTTTGGACACTTGACTTTGGGGTCATTTTTACTTTTTACAGGCTTGTTATTAATAAAGATTTATCTTGCTTCACCACACTTGGCTTCATTTATTTTTTGATAAATAAAGTCTGGTGGAAACTTTTTAGAAAATGGTTTAAGTCTTTGCATGCTGTGCGGATGCGGTTTTAAGGATAGCAAGCTGGGATGGGAGGGATACTGTGGGATGGGTAATAGCTGAGAAGCGGTGAACCTGTGGAAGGGTAATAGCTGTGGGATGGCAGCGAGGATACCTTTTGGGACGGTAATAGCTTTGGAATAGATAAACTCCAGTGCAAGCATAGTTGCGCGGCTGTTATGCGTCCACCTCCCACGGGTCCACACCTATTGGCCCTTTATTATCAATAATAATGTAATCAATCATCCACACATGTCAACATAAACACAAACTCTTTATTAAATTGCCCTGTTCATTGTAGGGCCAACCAACATACATGGCCCAATCTCCATCCGTTGTGATGAGACAGCTGAAGGAAAGCATCCAATTAATTATCTATCATTCCTATCTTGCCACTCCACTGCTCCAGCTGGGGAGTTGCACCAGTGTCTCAGGAGGGTTGCGCTGCTTCTCTTTCACGTGATAGCCGGGCCTGCACATCCTCAAGGTCTATCAGGTTTGCCCTTTGGGGGCCTCCATTCCCCAGGCTCCATGTTCCCCATTTGCCTTCCTGTTTGATGTTCCACGAGCCTGGTTTCTTGCAAGGAGCTTGGTAGCGGAGCGTGCGCATCGAGATTGTGCAGGATGCAGCAAAGCTTCCACGCATCCTCCTCAGCGTCTCTGGGCCATAGCGCAGGTGTGAGAAGTACCTTGGAAACCTGTTGGCCAGGGATGCCAAAACGTGTTCTTCCACCACCCGCCTTGCCTGGACAGCCTGTAAGTTGAAGATCCCTCTCTTCATGGGTGAGGGAGTCTGGAAGTGTAGGACTTCATTGATGTAGGTCTGAGGGAGGAGGCGTCATCCCCCACGATGAAGTAGGCACATCTTGTGTGTCGTTGGGCAGGGATCTGGATCTGGGAAGCCCCATGATATGTTGCATCCATCCCCTCCTTAGGTCACTGGCGTTTTGTATACCTGCGGCATCTGAATTATGACCCATTGTCTGAAGCATGATGTACATGGAATTGTAGTCAGCATCGACCATTGGTGAAGAGGATTTTTGATGCCTGAAGAAGGCCCTTGTAGTTTTAAATAAGTGGACCCCGAAGCTTGGCTGGAGCTTTGCAGGCCACGTGGGGCTTGACATCATATGGCTCCAACGGTGTGGGAGAAGTTTCCCACTATCTGGTACCACTGGCTTCGTGCACACTCTCCAGCCTTCTTCAGTGGAGGGGCACTGCGAGGACCTCCTCCAGGTATTCTTTGATGATGGCCTGCACCACTTTTCTCTGACTACAATGCAGATGGTGTGTGGGCACCCTCCAATGTACTCCATGCTCCTGTAAGTGGTCCCATGAGGCCAGGTGGCACAGCAGTCAGTGCCCCCTTGAGGCCCCAGGGTCCAGGCTGGGATCTCGCCGTGGCATCCTCATGAAGTTCTGAATGCAGAGGGTCTTCGTTCCTCAGCTTCCACCCACGCTTCTGTGACAGCCGACTCGCTTCTTCTCCCGATCCATCTTCGCCGGACCCATGACGCTTCTTTGGCTGCCTCCTTTTTCTTCCTTGTAAGAACAGTTGAAAGAAGCCTGTAGATGGCTTCACACTTGTTGCAGAATTGTGGGTGGGCTACCAAAAGGAGTGTGTTTATTGAATCCATGGCTGGAGGATGACCTGGATGCTTTGGAAGAGCAAGAGCCAGATTGAAGGTTGCAGTAGTCTGCACAGGCAGGGGTGCTGGACTTGGAAAGTGAGATCCAACAGGTGAGTTCCTCCCCTTTTATAGCAAAATGGTCCAAGTTCCTTTTGCATCCTCTAGGCATCCTCTAGACCATCCTTAATATTGAGATAGGGTTCCCCTCTGCGAACGTTTTTTCTGTTTTAAATTGCTTTCTTTGCGAGCTGCGATCCGCTTTCATCCTTCCCGTCCGTGCTTACTAACGCTGCGCATCTGTTTCGCTTCCTCCCTGTGTCCGTTTATCCGCTGGCAGTGGATTTGGAGTTGCACGGATGTGCAGCGCGATTGCCTAGCCGGATATTAAGCGGACGCGTAACAGATAGAACAATGGATGATAGAACGGATGTTTCCCCGTATGCGTGCGGATGCAGAACGGAGGCGCGTTGGATACATTTCTGTCTTCAAAACGTGAGCAGCTCAAACCTTTTGAGCGGATGGAACCTCAGTCGACCGGATTGCTGGAGGGATAGGAGGATGAAAAACGTAGCAGTGAGTACAGAATGTATGAATCGCTTTGTTAACCAACGGATGGCCAAGTGTTTCTCTCCTTTTACATCCTCTTTCCATCCGGTTGAGCATTGCGTGCTGTTGACATGGGCTTAAAGTAATTACTTTACTTTTCATTTTTTCTCTCAGCAAACCTTATCCAGTTAAAGAAATGCTTGGAATGTTTTCGGTCATAAGATAGCAAGAACCTAGGACGTGAGAGTAATGCGTCCATAATACTCAAAATATAACGCACCTCCTAAACTTGGTTTTTTAGGACCAATTATTTCAGCAAACACAACCTCTAAAAGGTTGTTTGGGTCTTAAAACCCATTTAGTCTGTTTTGCTGGATAACACTTACTCTTATCTGGCTACAAGGATTCCAGTTGTAAATACTTGCTACCAAAGATTATTCAATACCCCTCTGAACCAATTCAATAGTTGGGAGCATTTTGAAATAACGTGCCCTAGAACATCTTATGTAGTAATAATGATACATTCATTCATGTGGCCTTATACAGATAAAACTGAGTTAGCCCATCTGCAATTGGTCATCAGTGCTATCACATATAAATCATTTTTTTAAAGTAGCAATAACACTTTACCCCACTTTCTCTATTATACAGTTTATCTCCCCCTAAAAGGTTACTACATAACCAAGATTTAACTTAAAGCCCTTTACTGATAGCAAATTAAATTTCAGTTTAGTACATATAACATCGTTAAATGTTCGTTTATACAAGAAACAATATGCAGTACCTTCACATGATGCATCATCTTACCATTCCATTTTGCCAATGATACATGTTGTTTACTCGTGGACAACTTTTACAACCTGTTCTATCTTTAGTAATGCATTGTGCATGCCCTCCCACTATCAACAACCCACAAATCATGTTTTACAGTGTAAGCTATACATAGGCTAAACTAACTTCTTCCTGGCCTTCTGGTGTTTGCCAGTTTTCTGTTGGTTTCCCTTCTTTCAGCATTTAGCTGTCATGTCTCATTAGCAGCGGTCCCCAACCACCGGGCCCCGGACTGGTACCGGTCCATGGATCATTTTGTACTGGGCTGGGGGACTGCCAAAGAATGAATAATATATATTTATATGTCAAATATATATAAAAATATGGCCCAGGTGTCTTAATGAAAGTACAGCCACTTCCGCCCTTGCCTACTTCCGCGGCTAACTTCCACACAACTTCCATACCTAACTTCGCAGGACTGCATTGGCTAAGCTAAGAAGCCCTTTACTATTGGGCGATTCTCTCTCT
>BHFT01042600.1:0-44955 GCA_004320025.1 Laticauda laticaudata
TATACAATAATTAATTAATCTGTAGTAATCACAATTAGTCACAATTAATTATTTAATTCAATATAATCAATGCCTATAATCAAATATCAGTACCTAAATAATTAATTAATTATCATCTCCACAAGTCTTAAAGTTGCCAAGTTTGGGGACCCCTGCTCTAAGGAGACAAATAAAAATAAATAGAAATACAGGGTTGGACGTCCAGTCCAGATTGCTCTTGGACCTCAGCCATAAGCACTGAAGTCCCTGCTATGGTTTCCTGCCACCTGCCAAATGTAGAGCTTGCTCCCAAACTTTGCTGTTTCTTTACATCTACAGATCAATGACAGATAACAAATAGGAAATGCCAGGGAAAATGGGAGGACTACAATGAGACAATGGCTCCTGTATATCTCAATTAAGAACATCTTCCTTACCTCTTGCATTATATAGCAGGGATATACGACCCCCAAATACCTTTCTACAATCTTGAACAACAACATGGATGGTCAAATAAACAAGCAAGCAAGCAAACAAACAAACAAACGAACAAACAAAAAACCCAATGAGTTCTCCTAAGGCTACAGCAACTTTATTTTTTAATGAGCCCTAAGGACAACATTTTTCCAATCCCTGAATTGTATCACATACCACTAAACCAATGAAAATCTTTTCACATCCTAGGAATTCTTAAGTACTTGGCATGTTAAGGAAACTTGGGAGTTTGGCAGCCCACATTTGACTTTCCAGCATCGGCTCTCTTCCTGCTTAAAATAAATAGATGGGCTTGTGGAATAGATATCATTCAGGTTCTGTATAGAGTTGGTCACAATGTTACTCCAGTGTGAATGTCTAAGGATTTGGGCATGGAACTGTAATAGCAATAGTACTGACATTTAGTATACATACTAAATTTAGTATAAATACACTGTTTTGCAGTGCTTTATAGCCCTCTCTTTACAGAGTCAGCATATTGCCCCAAACAATCTGAGTCCTCATTTTATGCACCTTGGAAGGATGGAAAGCTGAGTCAACCTTGAGCTGGTGAGACTTGAACTGTCAAACTGCTGGCAGCCGGCAATCAGCAGAAGTTGCCTGCAGTACTGCATTCTAACCACTGTGCCACCACGGCTCATGCTGGTTCTATGGGTACAATGGGCCCTGTGGAATATCAAAAATGAAGCAGTGCTGCACAAGAATGGAGATATCACAGTCCTGGATCAAACCTCAAGTACAAGAAAGAGCCCAGGGTATGAAATGACTCTTTGGCTAAGTCATTATTTGCATTTGTACCTATACAAATTCAAAAAAGTGGCTGTCCAATCTCTCTTTTTTAAAACCTCCAGTGATGAAGCACCCACAACGTCTGAAGGCAAGCTGTTCCATTGGTTAAATTGTCCTCAGTATTAAGAAGTTTCTCCTCAATTCCAGGTTGCTTCTCTCCTTGATTAGTTTTCATCCATTGTTTCTTGTCTTGTTTCTCATGCTTTGGAAAATAGGTTGACCCCCTCTTCTTTGTGAATTGAAGAGAAAATGATAGAGAATGTAACAAAAGTGATGATAGTTTTATTCTCCTCAAATGTATTATTGTGGTTGAAGAATCTATAGTATTAATTATTTTTATTAAGCATAAAATATTCCTTTATTTAAAATGGCATTGAATATTTTATTCATCAATAAGTGTAACTTAAAAAGTTAATTTAAAATTAACTTAGCTGGAAATGCACAGCTTTCATCAGTGAAATAATTCAAAACCTTTTTCAGCTGTGGATGTCAAACTGAACACAAAACACCATTTACCATTATTAATAATTAGCTTCACTTTTGAATTATTTTGCTAGATCCTAAGAGAAATACTTAAATTTTATATATCTTCCATGTGTAGAAAATATTTGATAGTTTCAATGATTAAATTTAATCACTCTTATAATGATTTATGATTGACAATATTGAGCTTTTTTAAAAAAACTTCTTATAGAATACCCTCAGACATTTTTTTACATGATCCAGTCCAAATGCATTTAATTATAGACAAAGGTCTTTTCAGAAAGAGAACTGGATCTATCATTACCTGAAAATAAGGGAAACAAAACTGTAATCTATACAGTACATATCCAGATGTGAAGAAATCTCAAGGGTAAATTCCAGAGCTACAAAATTGCAGCCTCCTATAGAATTTATATTTTATTATAATAAAAAAATGTTCTGTTTAGTTCTGAATGGGGTACATTGTATATAATGGCAAGCGGTCCCCTCGATTTGAGTAAGGCATTTCAGACTTGTGATTTAAAAAAAAACAAAAATCACAATTTTTCTTTAAAAAAAAATCCCATTCGCATAGTTATCTATTGGAAACACATTTGGACCACATTATCCTGTCAAAATAAAATGCATATAAAATTGAGTTGTTGTTAATATAAATACCAAAGACTCACAATTCATTTCCAGAAATATAGCTCATTCCAAGAGTCATGCACAAGGACTGTCTTCCTTTCTCCCACCCCCAGCCCCCTTCCAAGTGGTTGAGAGATCTTCCAGAATGGCAGAAGACATTGCAGGCTGCAGCTGAAAGAAGCATGCAATCCCAAGACTTCTGTCTTCCTGCTAAGTACACCTCTCTTCATTTTGCACAGAGGACGCTAGAGATCAAAGCCTATGTCTGCATTCTGAACACTGACTCATGAATAGATGATTATGAGGCAAATCACTTTCTCTCTTAATGTTAGCCTTTTTCAAAAGAAAGATGGTAGTGTGGAATAGTTATCAATCAATCAATAGGTATCAATCAATGCAAAGGTATATTTGAGAAGTTAAGCTGCCTCCTGTTTCCTAGGAAGAACAGAAGAGGGTCATTGACTCTTCAGTTCATTTCCTATTTGCAAATGAAATTACTTCTGTTCCAAAGAAAAGGAAGAAGGTGGTGATTTTGCATTTGACAGAGATTTCTTTGGAAAGCCAGGGAATTACATGTGTGTGTGAGAGAGAGTTTGTTCTAGTGTTAAGGCCCTCGGCTAGAAATTGGGAGACTGTGAATTCTACTCTGGCCTTTGGTGATTTTTGGGCCAGTCACTGTGATTTTTGGGCCAGTCGCTGTATCTCAGCCCAACTCACCTCAAAAGATTGTTGTGGGGAAAATAGGAGAAAAGAAATATTAGGTATGCTTGCTATCTTGAGTTATTTATAAAGATAATAAAGGCAGGCAGAAAATAAATATGTGGTTAAAATGAGGCCTGCAGGAAACACAGACATAAAATAGGCATGATAGTAATTCTGGTCCTAAATATTGCCAATTCTAAAGAATAGAGCAAATGAAATCGTAGACAGCTGTAGCAGTCTTGTCCATATGGTGGTGGAGGGGGGAATTCCCTTCTCCAAACTTTATCCCATACAAAGACTACTTAGACTCATAGAGTTAGAGGGACCTTCTTGGCCTTTAGTTTCAACACCTGTTGAGAGCAAGAAACTTCTCCAACCATTGGCAGATACATCTTTGCATAAACATTCAGCAACATGCAATTGTGTGCAGTGGCAGTTCTATGTGATGGGTGACCAGAGATGCTATTTTTGCTTTGACATTCCTGGTTTGAGGGAAGTGTCAAGCAGATTGTGTCCCAGGCCACAGAAGGCTCATGTTGTGAGAGCAACAACAGGTGGAGGCAAGCCACAGCCTGGGAAGTAACATCTGCACTTACTGTTTGTGCCTGCCTGAGTACTTGAGGTACTATGGTGGGAGAGGGGCAGGAAGTGACAGCCATAGAAATGACATGAGGCAATCGAGGCTTTTTTTGATAATATCTAGGCTTTCTTTCATCATATCTCCCGATAGAATGAGCGGTCAAAGTACAAGACAAGACCTATTCTCGTCTGTGCTTCCTGACTAACAGATAGAATGAAGGCTGTCGTGCTTGTTAGTCATCGATTAACTTGGTTTGACCTGTAAATCAGATTGCACAGTCAGGAACAGGAAAGGTTTGGCATTATTGAAAGTTGCTTCATGATGGAGACGTCTTTCCAAACATTCTACAATTCTAATAAAAAATTCAGCGATGAAGCACATCTGAAAATGAAGAGCTGTGGTGACACAGTGGTCAGAATGCAGTATTGCAGGACTAACTCACTGCTCACTCCAGGAGTTTGATCCTGACTGGCTCAAGGTTGACTCAGCCTTCCATCCTTCCGAGGTTGGTAAAATGAGGACCCAGATTGTTGGGGGCAATAAGCTGACTCTGTAAACTGCTTAGAGAGGGCTGGAAAGCACTGTGAAGTGGAATATAAGTCTAAGTACTACTGCTATATTTGCTCTATGAGACCATTGCATCTCAGAATATAGGGCAAATATAGAAGTAGTACAGATTTTATTAGTACATCACATACATTTTGTTTGTTTGTATCTTCAAGTCTGGCATGACTCCTGGCAGCTGTCTGTATAAGTTCCTGCAGATTTTCTTGGCAAGGTTTTTCAGAAGTGTTTTGCTGCTGCCTGCTTCCTAGGGCTAAAAGACAGTGACTGGCCCAAGGTCACCCAGCTGATTTTGTGCCTAAAACATGACTAGAACTGATGGTTTCTGGTTTCTGACTGGTTGCCTTAACCACTACATCAAGGTGGTTGATTCTGATTGGTTGCCTTAACCACTACATCATGCCATGCAACCCAGGGCTGTGCCTATATTCACTAAATTTGTCCATTCTTACCCATAGGCTCATATATTATAATGTTTTTAAGAGATCAGTAAGACTTTGACTTAAACCTGCCCCTTTGGAATTGATGCAAATGTCATTCTTCTGAAAGTTGTGTTCCTTTTCATCAGACTTAAGCAACAGAACCTTTCAGCGGAATTGATTTTGTAATTCTTACATTTGAATTCGTATGGAAAAAAATTGCTGGAATGACAACAATTGTGGCAACTCTCACTGCTCATCACACTTCTCTGGAATCTGATATTGACAACGGTAATACATTGGAAATTCAGAAATCAATATAAGCTGCAGAGATTCACCTAGGATGCCCAAACCTCAGCAAAAATGGCTTTAAAATGTAAATCCTACCCTCATATACACTTAGATTAAGGCTCACTGGTGCCCTAAGCACTGACAAATCTTGGTGCCCCCCCTGTACATACTGGACAAATGAAGCCATATTCTCAACTTTGTGGTGCTCTCTTTGGTCCTAGTGCCCTAAGAACGTGTTTAGTCTGCTTAATGGTTAATAAAGCACTGCATATATTGAACTGAATACCTCAATATCTCTTATTCTGCTTTTAAAAAAAGGTTTCTAGAGACAAAAACATCTCTGTAGTGCTGTTCATTAAAGCAAGGGAAGAAAGGTGTCTTCTAAAAAGAAGAACTTATATTTTCTTTTCTTGTTAAGAACACAACAGTGCACAGCAAAACAGTATTTTCTATTGCCCATGGTGGCAAGTCAGACATTGCTGATGCTGTCTATTTAAAAAAACAACAAGACACCAAACTGAGATTAGGGTTAGGATTAGCAGTGAAATGAACTTTTGCTTAGCACATTGAAATAACTTATCCTTCTGCTTTCATTTAAAAAATAGCAAAATGAAACTCTGAGTATAAATGGATTTATACTTTTTACTATGTGAGATCAGATCTGTAATCAGTGGCCAAACGGAAGTACCAACTCTGGGGATGAACGAATTCCATTTTCCTGCTGTGTTTTATGGCTTCTCTATAAGCATTGCCCAACCACTGCAGAAATCATATGAATCCTGTCCCCATTACTGTGTTTTGATGCAATGATTGTTGGATGATTCTAAGTCACCAAAGGGGAAACTGCTATGTACTTGCCATAAAGAAGCAATGTCTTAATCAGAGGAATACCAGAAGCTCACATTATCCACAATACTCTGCCAATACTTTGATGTTGACAGCCTGACTTTTGACATTGTGTCATGGTTATCAAGGTTTACAAGGACTTCTACATTTATACTGGAACTGTGCCATTGGAGTAATTTATGCTATTGTTGATTAGGAATATGTGTAGCTTTGTAATTAAGTAAAACACATTGGTTTTCTTTCTCCTTAGGTCTGAAAATGTGTACTTTTAAATCTTACTTCCCTTGAAAATTCTAAGTTCTTGGATGATTCATTGGTGTAATCTGGGTCTGATATTTGCACAACTTGCTCTTTGTGCGACCACACAAGAAAAGCTGGAGGAAAACAAAACACCATTGTGATAGATGTTATGACCAAACAGAGAGCATAAGGGATGTGTGCATATTGCAAGCACTCAGTTGCAGAATGCACCTACTCATTTCTGTGACAGCTGGAGTGCTTACCTAAAGGAATAGGAACATGTATCCATGGATAGTATTTCTTGTCACCACCCTTGCTATACAAAGTTCCTGCTTGAGGTGAGAGCAAGCTCTCTTTGTCCGTATTGCATAATTGCAAAATCAATGGAACAGAGTTATTGGCCAAACCAGCAAGAGAAAATAGCAAAAGAGAAAATAGCAATAGTACAGAGAAAATAGCAAAAGGCAACAGAGCAGAACAGACAACAGATGAGTTTCAGTCATTTTGGAAATATTCTTTTTAAAAACATTGGCTTTTTAGTACAATTTGCATTGCTTTACTTGCAAATGCATCTGAGCAATATATTCTTTGTATTACAAATAATATCTGAATAGATGGGACAAACCAAATAAGCTTGACATATAGATTTACCTTGAGGATCTATTGAAATCATGACGGGCTGTATTCTCCAATATATTCTTAAAAAAAAAAAACACCAGGTACTATTTTAAAATAATTCTGCAGACAAATGCTTGACAAGTGAATAATCTACAGCAGTGGCTCTTTTTGTGATTGTTTTGGGCAGCTTCTATATAAGAAAGTATAAAGTTAGATCATATCAATATTTTGTTATTGCTTTTCAGTTCCATTCATGTCCCTGTTACAGCCATAAAGCCATGGTCAGATACAAGTAAGAGCTAGAAATGAAAGTATATAAGACTAAGGAGAAAATAAATTTGTACACATTTTCAGACCTAAAGAGAAGTTGATGGTACTGATAATGAACCCTGAATTAGGCAACCTGGGAAGATGTAAGTGAACAATGATCAAACAGGAGAAACAACTAATAGAAGGCATGTTTTCTGTCAGGAAATGACTTCAAAATAGAGAAAATGAAAGCCATCAGGTATTCTCAGGTAGAGAGAGTAGCAAAAAAGCACATAGCTCAAGAACTTTACTCAGCTATCCACACAAGAATATATCTGGGGATGATGGGAAATATTTTTGTGGTGCTCTCAGATGGAGAAGGTTATACAGTATATGCAGCTTGGCCAAAATGTAGGCATGGCAAAATTCTAGCCCTCCCCAACAAGGGAGAGGAAGTAATAGATTGGTGCATACCTGTTTGGAAAGACTCCATGTGTAATGAAGCTGGGAACCAGATTTTGATGGATTTGAACATCAGGGCCCCAAATAATTGCTGAAAGATACTTCGAAGTCTAATGGGAAAAAGCTCTTCAATGAGCATCCTATGAGTGAGCCCAAAAATATGAGTGGCCCCTAAAAATAGCAATAGCACTTAGACTGATATGCTGCTTAGTAGCACTTAGACTTATATACCGCTTCACAGTGCTTTACAGCCCTCTCTAAGTGGTTCACAGAGTCAGCCTGTAGTTCTAGGTTTTTCAACCTTGATCTGGTAATCTAAATGTACAATATTGTACATTTGCCATACCCTTTAGAGGAGTAACTATAATGCCATTTTCTTCTCTTTTTCAAATATTTTTGACCTAGTTTTTCAGTGAACTGTGTACTTTGGTTCCTATAGTTTAAGTTGGTTAATTCAGAGTGAAACAGAAAAAGTCACAGCCAAACAACAGCCCAGCCTGTCAGTTTGGAAGTCCCTCTTAAATGCTATCAATCCAGCGATTGACTCAACAGGTGAAACAAGTACACTGTTCATTTGACCTGCATAAGTACTGATCTATAGATTCTGGCAATCTCAATTTCATTTTATAGTTGAGGCATAAATCTTGGTTTAACTTTCAGATCATACAGCCAATGTGTGATTGGCTGCATCATACATACAGATCATACAGATCATACACATACAGTAAGAAATAAACGTATTCAAATGTTTAACCAACAATGCTTTTTCCCTGAATCACCTTTTTCCTGTAGTTCTAACCTGTATTGCTTTACTGCAGTTTCTTTACAGCTCTGCCCCTGCCCTTAAGGGGTGGGTACCCTCTCTCAACACTATGTTCTCAGGTTGGCATAGGATAAAATCAAATCACTATACGCATGAATCAGTGAATTCAGGAAGAACAAATTGTTTGAAGAAATATCAGGGCTCTGACTGTTCAAAATTGTATGTGAACAATTAGAACAAGTGTGCTTGGAGAGAAAATCCAGATGGCTGATTTTAGATTGCTTGCATTTTTGCAATTCTGAAACGAAACAGCAACTTCCTTCACCTTCCAAAAGGCAATCAGTAAAACAATAGATGGAAATAGTTAGCTGTGGCCTATAAACATGCAGGTATGTCTGACTTGGTGAGATCCCGTCATCCTCAAATAGGCATTATGTTTCGTAATGATTTAAATATTTCTGATCTGATAAAAGAAGCCGGGTTTTGCTTTGAAAAGCCTGATGAAAGGATGGAAACAATGTTAACTCTTTTTCTAAATATTTTGAGAACGTGGAGCCCTTTGTGCATTGTTACTAGTAGGTGTTCTGCTTGTCTCCAGAGCCGTTTCATTATCTACCTTTTTTCCCTTTAACATTAAACTGTGCAGAACTAATCTTAATGACTCCAACTTAAAGACCTCTTTAAGCACTTAAAAGGATTTTCCTGCCAAGGAGCAGATACCTGGCTCATTCTTTGGAGGGCTACTTCGCATCTCTGTGTAAATGGAGAGGAAAAACATAATTAACCTGTTTAAAGTTCAGGTGATCTTTTTGTTCCTTTTCTTCTTTTATGGCTTGGGTGGAAATGGCTAAGCGGGGGTAGCTTTTCTAGACTTTGCAGAGGAGGTAGCTCAATTTTTTTTCTGTTGTAGAAGTATTTAGGGTTTCTCTCTTCCTTGATGCCTATGGTTAATTAGACATTTGGAAATCTTTAGAAAAAAAAATAGAAAAAAAAGCTTACTTAAAATACTTGCCAATCATCTTTAAAAAAAAAAAAGACCTGAAGATTGCCTCCCAGAAGTTGTGAATGCTCCAAGACTGGGAGTTTTAAAGAAGAAATTGAACAACCATTTGTCTGAAATGATATAAGTTTTCCTGCCTAAGAGCAGGGGAGTTGGACTAGAAGACCTCCAAGGTCCCTTCCAACACTGTTATTCTATTCTATTCTAAAATTTAATAGCATGACTTATTGGTTTTCGCACTGACTATACAAATAATTTGAGGCTCATTGCAGATTTTGTACGTGCAGTGTTGCAAATGACACAAAGCTTCTCGTAGACACTTCCCTACCCATTCTCCATATTCTATGCTCTGCATGCAAGCGTAGTCATCAAAATGATATAAATCAGGAGTAAATAGGAAACATGGTAAGGAGATATTGACATCAGTAGGAGTTCACATTTGAGTTAAAATTCCATTTTTCCTATTCCTTAATAGAAGAATAACTGCCAGCAGGTGCTGGGAATTAAGCAGTATATAAATTTAATATATATTATTCTTGATGCCACACTGTTTTGTTGTCTGCAGTTTGCTAGGCCAGTACGTGTAATTATGAAGAGGGGCTGTTTTGTTATTCTTATGGTAACTCAACTCACATTTTTCATCTGTCTTCCTCTGGCTGACATAAACTGAGTTCTTAGGATGTCACATTTAAGGGATGTTTGCTACACTAACTGAAACCAATTACATCCACCAAATTATTTTGTCTGATATTAGGTGTTGTTAGGTGTTCTTCTCCACCAGCCATCTTTCAGCACTTGGGGCACTGTTCTTTTTTCTTTTAAAGGACAAAATTGAGTTTGAATACCTGACAAATTCCTCTATTTGTTTAAACTCCTGGCATCCCAAGTATTTCCCTGCCGTCTTCATTTAAGCCAGTAGGTCAGAAATGACAAAGGATGATAAACTCAAATTATCAAAGGAAAGGAATCCCTGAAGGTAGTTACATCCAGCATGGATCAAAGTCTGAGCGATAAGATCACTGAATCTTCTCATCTGTACTTTTATGGGAGCTAAGAGGGCTGGCTAAGCAGGGCTAGAGGCAGAAGTAAACCAAACCCTGACAGAACAAAGTCACTTTCTCTAGCTTTCTTGTTCCTTTTGTTCTTCAGCTGCTTATCTCAAAATATTCTCGCAGCAATAACTTAAGGCATTTCACTTTTACTCTCATTGGAATGTTTTGCTTCAGTGTTGCAAGAAGGCAGAACCAATCTGTAGGATGTATCAATATTCAATACAGTTAAGGGTTGTTGTTTTTTCAACATACTTACCGTATTAATCAAACACCTGTCTTAGTAATTCTAAGCTCATCCAAATGAAACCTTTGATATATCCCTTAGGTGTCTCCTGTTGCCTTAAAACTTCCTTCTCTTTTGCAGTTTTTGCTACTTGGTGGTCTCATTGATTGGCAAAATTATTCTCTTTTTGGAAGCCATAGCAAACTTGTCTTTATTTTTCCTTCTTTCCTTTTCCCACATTTATTCAGTAATCAAGTCATGCTGCCTCTCCTAAAGCAAAGCTTCCAGTAGGACACTTTTCTTCCAGTCCCCTAAATCTCAGTGCTCCTCTTTCAAAACTTGTATTAGCTTCCAGCTGTTGACATATACAATGTAAAGGTTCCCACCGCACATACATGCTAGTCATTTCCAGCTCTAGGGGGTGGTGGTCATCTCCGTTACAAAGCCGAAGAGCCAGTGCTGTCCGAAGATGTCTCCGTGGTCATATGGCTGGCACAGAACGCTGTTACCTTCCCACCAAAGTGGTTCCTATTTTTCCACTTGCATTTTTACATTCTTTTGAACTGCTAGGTTAGCAGAAGCTGGGATAAGTAATGGGAGCTCACTCTGTTACGCGGTGCTAGGGGTCCGAACTGCCGAACTGATGACCTTTCTGATCGACAAACTCACCACTGATCCACTGCATCTCCTTAGTTGACATATAAAGCACCATCTAATTCTGAACTTGCTCTTCACAGCATCTAGCATTTTCCTCCTGGGATAGTCTTAGGGCATCTCCACATTGCCATCACCATTCCCCCAATTCACAAAGACAATTTAAAGGCAATTTGTGATTTGAGTGTCACTTCTGCTGAGTGAAATGCTGAGGACAAGGGGTTGCTGCAGGTGCTGGAGAGTAGGATGGAAGCCCCTCCACCTTTACTCTCTGGAAGGAAGGCACAAAGAAACACCTGGAACACTGCATCTGGTTTTGGTCACCACATTACAAAAAAGATGTTGAGACTTTGAAAAAAAAAGTGCAAAGAAGAGTAACTAAGACGATTAAAGGCCTGGAGATTAAAACATATGAAGAACAATTGGAGGATTTGGGTTTGGCTAGTCGAGAGAAAAAAAGACCGGGCAGAACATGATAGCAGTAGTCTAGTATTTGAGAAGCTGCCACAATGAAGAGGAGGTCAGTTTATTTTCCAAAGCACATAGAGAACAAGAAGACAAACAATTTTATATGATATGGGATTTATTTTATCAATGGTTTGATAAAAAGACATGGTAATGAAATAGACTAGGAAGCTTCATAATAAAAAAACTTACAGAAGGATATAGAATATATGACAAAAATCAATAACCATTGGATGAATGCATAATATAAATTTAGAATAACATTTAGAATAACTGGTGTAAAATGATGAACAATTGGTTAGTCAGATGGATGATTAATAATTGATAAATATATATATATATGTTAGATTGACAATGTGAGACTTTATATAATTTGTGAGCAATGGCTAAAAAAGATTAGCACAAAAGATTGTAGCCAATTGACACACTGTATGTGTATAATTGAAATATGGTTTTATGTTTTTATGTTTTGTTTATTTTTTTTTTTAAAAAAACTTATTTTCCAAAGTACCAGAGGGTAGGGCAAGAAAAAAATGGGTAGAAACTAATCAAGGAAAGAAGCAACATGGAATCAAGGAGAAATTTCCTAATGGTACTTGTCTAGAATCCAGGAGATTCTACCTCCTACCTTAGGCACAAAAGCTAGTTGGGCGATTTTGGGCCAGTCACTCTCAGCTCAAACTACTCCTCAGGATTGTTGTTGTGACAAAAATAGGAGGAGGAAAGAATGTTGTGTGTGTTCACCACTTTAAGTTATTTATAAAAAATAATAAAGGCAAGATTAAAAAAAAGTCAAACAAACAGTAAATAAAAAAACACTTGTGTCAATTCCACACGTTTTTGGTTAATCAGGCAGCAGTATGGAAAGGGAAGAAAATGCAGCTCTAACCATATATCTTGGAATGTGTGGTACTTAGCTGAGATTTTTCAAGAGCCCAAGAGAAACTGCTTTCCACAATATTCCTTGGCTATTTCTCACAATTAAGAAAATTCTCTTTCCCACAGAAATTGTTTTAGGCACAATTTGATGGCAACACTTCAGGTTACATTGAAATAGAAACTGTACTGTAAACCTCAGTTGAGATATTCCTTAAGAACGGAAAAGTGATTTAATCAACTTACTGTACTTGTAGTCTTCACACTGAAAATAGTGTACACCACAATCCAAACCAAAACCAAACAAATCACACTGCATTCTTCTGAATTTATATAAATGATGATGTATAGCTTAGAGTAATGGCTCAATCCAGCTGGTTGTGGCTTATTCAAGAAACATGATTAAAATGATGGCTTAGTTCTACATTTAAATTCTATCAACAACTGAGTTCAGTGCCATAGATCTCTAAGCCATAATATGGTTTGTTTCATTTTGGCTTAAAATGTTTTGTATCTTTACCTATTGTGGTTTGTAGGTAATATTTTATAACAACATTTATTTCTTTGTATTTATTTTATTTATGTTATTCATTGCTTTTACAAATAACTTAGGGCAGCAAATATATCCAATACACCTTCCTCCTCCTGTTTTTCCTGACAACAACAAACTGTAAGGTGAGTTGGGCTGAGAGAGAGTGACTGGCTCAAAATCATCCAGCCTGCATTCATGCTGAAGGCAGAAGTAGAATTCACAATGTCCTGGTTTCTAGTCTGATGCCTTAACTACTAGACCAGGGATGTCAAACTCATGACATCACGGTGGCATCATGTGATGTATCAGGACTTTTTTCCCTTTGCTAAACCGGGCATGGGTGGGGCCAATGTGTGACGCATCTGGTCCGCAGGCTGAGAGTTTGGCAGTCCTGTACTGAACTAAATCCAATCAGCTACAAATGATGCAAAAACCATGTTAAAGCAAATCATGACTTAATTCAATGGTGCAATTTATACATAAATTAAGCAACCAGGTCACTCTTTCATATATTTTTTCAGCTGCAAGTTGTGTGTGTGTGTGTGTTTAAATAACTTCTACTGTGTAATAATCTACCAATGTCTTTCTATTTTTCCAAAATACTATTGTCAGAAGTGACACTGAAGAAGTCTCTAGCTTTCGTTCCCCTTGAAATGCCATGTTCCATCTATCTTAAACCTTGACGATCTCTTCCTGCGATAAAATTACTCAGATTAAAGGAACATGTGCTAATTTGGCCACCGGGTGCTTCTGACTTACTATCTCTGCTGCCAGATGTATCAGCTGCATTCATTCCTTAGAAGATGAGGTGGGGTGTGATAAAGCAGATGGTTGAAGTTTCAAACAATGTCCAGATGGAACAATTATGATGATAAGATGACAGCCATACGGTACAAAGAGGCAAAGCCCAATATAATGCTATTTTGGGAAGCACTGGTGAGAGATGGTTAAAGATATTTTCCTACACAATGTATTTCAGGGACGATGGGATAGAAGCTGGTAATAAGAATGCATTCTTGCTCAAATACCATCCCCTATACACCAGCAAAAGGGGACTGATTGATCATAGGCCACATAGATACACTGGCAAACCATAATCTGGCTCTTTGTGTGCTCTTAATGACAGTTCTCATTGTTAGGCATTGAAGTGGCTAAGGCTTTTATACCTCCTGTTCTTTCATCAGTTTTGGCTTGTGAAATTACACTGCATAATATGCTTATTCAGGCTTTTTATATCCACTCGCCTATTTTATTACCTATCCCAATGCATACAGGCCCGGATTGACTTGCAACAGAACAAAGCTAAATTACACCTTTCATTACCTAAATATAGCATAATGACAGAGTGTCATTCGAGGGGTAGCACTGAACTGAGAAACTTCATGGCAGGCCAGGACAATGACAGAGGCTATTCAGCCTGCACCTGAACCGCTGCAGTAGGTGCATCTTGAAAAGCGTGCAGGAGGGGAGAGGGAAGGCCGGGTTAATGGACAGGTCACAGTGTAAATTACAGTATCAAATGGAAACGGTGCAGCTGTAACTCTGCCCTCGTCAAATGCCACCCCATCCTTTTATCTTCACTTTGGAGTCCCTCTTGTGTTCACATTTCTGAAAATAACCTGACTGCTATTGTCATGGCATTAGCCTCTATCAGGCCTCCCACTGCAGTGGGGAACTTTGGGCCAGGCTACCAGTAGCGGAGTTTCAGTGGGATGAGTGACCAGCCAAGTTGAAGTTGGAACACATATAATGCAGGGAACTCTATTTTTTTTCCTTCTAGCAGGTAGATATCATCTGAAAGTAGAAAAGTGCACAAAGCTGCTGACCAAACTTGTGTGGATGGAGTTAAGAATTGAATGATGTTTGAGGAAAGGCTTAGAATAGAATAGAACTGGAAGAGAGCTCAGAGGTCTTCTAGTCTAACCCCCTGCTCACCTATAGTACCAGGCCTGTCAAACTGGCAGCCCATGGGACGGATTCATCACATGCAGGCCACGCCCACCCCAGGTCTGTAAAGGGAAAAAAGTCAGGATACATCACAATACGTCACATGATGCGATTGAGTTTGTCGCCCATGCCCTATATCATTTCAGACAAGTGGTTGTTCAATTTCTCCTTAAAAACCTCCAGTGATGGAGCATTCACAATTTCTGAAGACAAGCCATTCCACTGGTTAATTGTCCTCACTGTTAGGAAGTTTCTCCTTAAGTGCAAACAAAAGAAAGGAACATTTTTCCATATGTGGTGGCAATGTATAGAGGTCAAAAAATACTGGAAGAAAATACNGGCAATGTATAGAGGTCAAAAAATACTGGAAGAAAATACAGAGATGGCTTTTTGAGATTACAAAATATAAATTGAATGTGGAACCTGAAATGTTTTTATTAGATATGATCAAAGGGAATTTGAGTCACGATAAAAGATACTTTATTGTACACATCTTAACTGCAGCAAGAATCACGTTAACACAAAATTGGAAGAGGAATAAAATACTACCAGATGAAGTTTTGATTCAAAAAATAATAGACTGTGCTGAACTAGATAAATACACTATGGAACTGAAAGGAAAAGAGGATTGACAATACTTTGCGACATGGGAGAGGTGGTACACATGGGTGAAGGATAAGGATAAAAATAATGTATAGTCACAAACATGTATGTACAATGACACAATAACTGTTAGTGGAAATGAGATTTTTGTATTTTTTGTTTTTAAAGGATTTTTTTTTTAAGAAAGTTTCTCCTTACCTGAGGAATTCCCCTTTCCTGGCCCTATTGTAAATGTTTTTTGTTTTAACTATTCAAGCAGCTGGCTTTTAAAAATAAAACAATTTCATTAATGATTTACCCTTCCTTTGGAAACCTTGCCTTTCTTCTCTTCTAGAGGATCGCTCTTTGGAGGCCAACTAAAATCATTACTCTAATTTGCTCGCTCCTCCTTCTTTGTGATGTCATAACATTCTGGTTCCATCCCCTTGTTTTTCATCTTTGGCTGCCAATAAAGAAAGAATCCAGAATAGGGCATGAGGAAAAATCTATTGGACTTACAGAAAGAGGAGAAAAGAACAACTTGGGTCTAACACTGTGTCAAAGTGAGCAGTGAGGCTGTTTGTGATCTCAAAACAAAATCAAGGACAAAAATTATACTATGATGAAGCATTTTGCTTCCTCATCAGAATGGTAGGAATGTAATCTTCCCTTATACCAGAAGCTTGCTTCTCTCCCTTACAAAGTGCATGCAATAATATGTTGTTGGGTCTGAAATCCAGTTAACTCTTTTTATTTTAAAATGAAACGGGGATGCATCGATTATAACAAAATTAAAAGACTGGAAACAATAAGGACAGGAGAAAAATACAAAAGGAAATAGTATATATTTGGAATTATTGCTATATAGATATGTACATAAAGACAGGTGCTAATTTTTCAAGGAACCACATTCAGTAATGGAACCCTCAGGGATATTTATACAGCCAGTGATGAACTTTGTGGAACTACTTTGAAGTAATTAAAATGACAAGATAAATTAAACCAGTATACTCATATCTGATAAACTTATGACTTGGAAATAATGCTTACATGGGAGTCCACAAGGGGACATAAAAGGAGGAGAGATAACAATACTTGCATCGTTATGTCAGGTCATCATGGCATTATTATATAAGCCCTCAAGGAATATATATGTCTTAAATTTGTATGCCACCCATTTAACTCTGCAAAAGTGACTTGTTTTTGTTCCATTTTAAAAGAAGTCAGAATGTACAATAGAAAGTATAACTACTGACAATTTAATACAGAATAATAAGATAATATAGACCCAGGGTTCTGATGAGAATTCAACCCCTGTAAGATGATCCTGGAGAAGACCTAGCCATGAAGATGCTGAGGTCTACAACCTCTCTCTCATTTAGCCTTCCCCAGTCCCAAAAAGCACCTGCCAGGATCCTTTTAGTATTCTTTCCCCTTCCATGTCTCTCTACTCCTTCAAACACTTTCCAGATGTCTCCTGTTCCAGAGAGTGCTAGTTCCCAAATGGCTCGAGTACCATTAGTTGAGTACAGTTGCAGATAAAACATATATTCCAAAGCTGTATTCTCTCATTCTCTAATATTTTAATGAGAGCAGCTGGGATGACCATGATAGTGCCTAAAGGCTTTTTGAGGGCATCTAAGGTAACAGATGAGTTATGTTTGCTCAAAAGCTGCAGAAAGCAACATTCTTGGAAGTGTCAACTTCTGGTGTCCTTCTGCTTTGTGTCATTCTCAGCACTTGACTGGTTTATTGATTTCCCAGCATCTCTTTTTATGCCTTTATTCTGGTCTTTTAAGTTCTAGAGCTGCTGACCACAGTGAGGTGATGGTAATACTCACACACAGGCAATCATGCACACCGTACCTCACAATCCTTTCCTGATCCTGCCCCTTCTCCAACAATAATGAAATGATGTGAAAGTTCACCATGGCTAGAGAATTCCTGTGGATTTGGCAGGGGATTCTTTTTTTATGTCTTTGCCTGCCAAGTCTTACCTCAGCAAAGGAAATACCAGATACTGTAAAAGTATGTAATGCGTGGGGTGGAGGAGTAGGTACTGTTTTGTCTGAAAAGATCTCTCACTTTCCCCTTTTATGTTTATCTCTTGAGATAGTTGTGGTTTCATCTTCAGGCAATCAAATGACTTTCTGCCGTGACCTCTTCCACCCTAAAAAGCAATCTCCCCAGCGAAGTTGTTACTTTGGCTATAAATCTTGAAGTACGCAAATGTGGAACTGCATGCAGCAAATATAGCTAAGAATCCAGCCTCTAAGTGCAGTAGGATTAACACTTCAGAGTATAAGTAGGTTAAGCCACTCCACAGATACCAAAGTTTTCAGCTGTCATCTTCTATTTCCTTTACCAGGAGCACCTGGAAAATATAGTACTGGGAGGGTGAAGGCGATAGAAGAATAGTATCCCTGACAGCAGTGACAGTCTGCATTAAATAAAGCCTTCATCTTTTATTCTTAAGCTGTGCTCTGGGTGTTTGATGAAGGTAGACTTTTCAATTAGACATGCTATGTTTATTCTAAAGTTTCATATATAAACCACTTGTTTGACATCTCCTGCAGATTTATGAAGGAAATCAAATGCTTGTGGGAGTTTTTCATACAAATTGTCAACATTTATCATTTCTGCAGCTCAAACATATGATGCCTTTTTAAAATATAATAATAATAATGATGAAAGAAAAAGGAGAGGCAGAAGGAGAGGGAGACTGTATGCTAGGAAACCTCTGTCATGATATAAATCATAACACACATGGAATACATTTCCCACCGAAGACAATATTTCTTTCTTAAACAAATGTTGTGCTCCTTTACTGAAGGGAAAGGAAGTTCACAAAAGTTGGCAAAACAAAGTACCCGTTTTTAACACTGTGCAGAACAAAATGTATTCTGCTGCCAATTATCCGTAACTAAAAATGATTGCAGCTTCTTAGGGACACAGCCAAGGGTCAGGAATGGTATAAGAGTTCTCCCATGAATAAGGGAGGGAAGGGACAAGAGGGGCAATGATAGCTCTGAACATCTGCAGACATGAAGAGTCAGGAACAGGATGAATATTCACAGGATTATGAATGCTGCAACATCAGGGCAAGCATGAGCCAGATGTTAAGAGAAGTAGGCATACGTATTATTGGTGGGAGGAATTTGTCCTTTGCAGCCTTCCTATGTGGTTTTTTTTTAAAGTTTATTTTTACTTTATGGAATGCTAGGCTGCTAAAAGGGACCCTTACTTCACCCTGTAAGAGTCCCTGATTCTGTTGCTGTTCTTATTCTTTCCAGGGTTTTGAAGGCATTTGTGGAACCCAGTAGGTAGAGGCATTTTTTAAAAAGCAATGAGGTTTTTTTTTGGGGGGGGAAGGATGGAGGGTTAGGTAAAGCCATTTTTTTTTATTTGGGATCTGGCAGGGGGGCAATGTTGAGAGACTGGTGAGTTTTCCTAAGTTTGGATTAATAAGATTGCTTTGATCCATTCTGCAAAGTCATGTTTTATAGGGACAGGATGTCGGTCAGGTTGGTTTGGTTCAATTCTTATGAACCAATGATTAAATTCTTTCCTTCAAGGAACAAAGGTCGAGTAGACTCAGCTGAATGGAGAGCTTACAGTCTCCAGCAGGAGATGTGTTCTCACTGCCTTTACCTTCGCCACAGGGTAACCCCATTCTAAGTGACATCCACATTGAGAATCCAGTGGGCTGACCAAACAGAAGGAGGAACAGTTACCATAAGAAATAGTTATTGCCATCTAATTAGAAGTTGTTGTATATTGTGGCAGTGGCATAGTGGTTAGAATAAAGTACTACAGGCTACTTCTGTTGACTGATTGCTGCCAGCAGTTGGGCAGCTCGATTGTCACCAGGCTCAAGGTTGACTCAGCCTTCCATCCTTCCGAGATTGGTAAAATGAGGATCCAGATTGCTTGGATGACATGCTCTCTTGGAGTTGTCAAGTCCCATTGCCAAGGGGATTAAGGAAGCAAGATCCACACAGTCCTACTAATCAGGTTTAATGTAGGATAAGAGGGTTTAGATATAGAATGTTGGAAACTACATAAGACATCTGTATTCCTGATCATTAATGAAAACATTATAGTGGGTTCTCCGGTGTGTTTCTGGAAATTTCTTTCCTAACTGACAGACTGAGACCTCCTTTAACAGATAAGCTGAAATGTCCATCTGGTCCTCATTTGTTATGTTTTGAACAACTCCCTTTTCTTTCCATGATTCCAAGCGTCTTTACAAGGATTTTTCTCATACCAGATCAATCTCCCTATCAGTGACCTTGTTGAGACATGGAAAGATGAAATCTCACAGGCCTATGGTGCAGCATCAGGGAAGGAGAAATAGTGCTAGTTTTTTTTTCCTGATTATGGCTGCAGGGAACCATTCACAAACCTCTTAGGGCTGTTGTGTACAGATTAAGCAAATTCCATTTGTTCTGGCCAGCACACTGATGATATCTGAGATTGACTGTAAACAGTTCCTGTGTTTCTTTACAGATAAAATCATTTGCATTTTTGTCAGCCTTTATTTCATTTGAACACAATTATATATCTAGGGGTCCCTCTCCAATGTCCATTAACTAACTCAATGAGGTTCACTGCTTATCCTTCACTGATAAGATTTTTAGTGATGTTAGTTCCTCTACTTGCCTGCCCATCTATTAATTTATTTATCTGCCTATTTGTTTGCTTGTTTGTTTTCAGGGTTTTATAGGGTCACCCAGTTCAAATAAGGTGACTCTGTTGATATATAAAGAGAAACAAACAAGAAGAAGAACATCTGTACATTTAAAAAAAAAATAATGACTCAATATGTAACATATGAAATGATGACCAAACAAGACCAATTCCACTGGAGTTGGGTGACCAATAAATTTAACAAACAGCAAACAACCAAAAGGAGGACTCCATTCAACTGGACCAAAATGTCTGGGAGAAAAGCCAGGCCTTAATGGCTTTTTAAAGACAAGTGGATTTGGAGCCTACTGTGTATCTTTCCCAGCTTTGCCTCTAAAGGCCTGTAAGGATATGATTCTGCCAGGTGATTTATACATTGTGAGAAAGACTGCCAAGTTTATTGTGAAGGCAGTTCAGCTAAGAACCTGTTAAATCAAATATATCAGGGAATCATGTAAAGGTGCTGTGGTTATGGGAGTGCTGATTTTATGTATTTACTATGTATACAATTTTATTAATGTGTATGCTTTTATCTAGTTTATCCTGTAATTAGAGCCTGTATTTTATTTCTATTTTATTTTTTTTCTGAATTATCTTAATCATACAATTAATCACTTAAATAAACCATTACGATTATTACCAGGTAATCATTCAGATCAGTAATGTTTCTCTTGTAAGAGAGTAAGGATTCTCTTGCAGGTAGAATCCACTTCTTAGGAAGGATTAGTAGATCATCAGGTTTTAAAAACTATCAGCCTATTTTGTTGTTATCATTATTGATCCATGTTGGTGGAAAGGATGATAGTGGTGAGGCTCTGAGATGAACTGCCATCCCTTTTCACATCTCGGAAACTGGAAAGAATTTCTGGAGTCTAGTAGAATGAAAAGGGGAAATTAAAGAGATAAAGAATAGGAAAAAGTGCAAAATAGAACAGAATGGAACAGAACAGAAAGCATTCTTTATTGGCCAAGTGTGATTGGACACACAAGGAATTTGGTGTAAATGCTCTCAGTATACATAAAAGAAAAGATACATTCGTCAAGAGTCAAGAATCATCAGGTACAACACTTAAACAGGAAAGTGAAACTGGGAAGAAGATAAGGAAAGACCCACTAAGGACACTGCTACCAAGAATAGCAGCAAGGACACTTTGACCAATACAGAAAACACAAATCAAGTGTGTATAAACAGAAAGGAAACCCATTCCTTTCTACTACCAATGATGTTACCTCGTTGGGTAATGAAGTGTCTTCAAGAAAACAACAAGGTCAGAGAGCACCAAGACCCCATGGAAAAAATGCAGTTAGTAGGATGCTGTAGGAATAAGAAGTAGCTGTAACTATAAAGATGGGGGGGGGGAATCAGAAAAATAATTTAGGATATGAGGATATAAAGACTAGTAATAAAAATACAATAGGCTATCGAGTAAAATTTGGTCATAAAAAGAGAATTTCAAAAACTAGGATAAGACATAGGAAAAAATAAAGCCTTAAAAAAAACACAATTCATTTTATTTATTTTGTTTTCAACATTCATTGAAATGAGAGGGACACAACCACACAAGATAATAGCCAAGAAGAGTATATTTCCTAGATGAAATAATTGTTTTATATCACTAAATTCAACAAAATTGGAACCATTATTGTTATTACATTTATATTTTTCCCAGATCTGATTAAAATGTGGTTTAACTCTCTGTGAATTTAACATCTGAATTTCATCAGTGACTTTTTTTTTAAAAAAAAAACAGTTTACCATATCTGTCCAGAGATAAATTACCTAAGAATTTCTGCTTATAAGTATTGATTTAGCAGCTAAAAATAAAGACATATTAAGTTTCCTTTTGTTTAATTTACAAAACTTGTAAGATTTGTAAGATTTACTTTCTTCAAAAATATACAATTCTGGAACACATTATAATTTTTTGCTTAGCTATTCTACTTTCTTAGAATAATTTCTTTGAGAAGGACACAATCTTTTTGCAAATCCAACACATAAGGAAAAAAATGCAGTTTTTATTCCAGCTCCTCCAAGTTTTTGATGAATAATTGTGAGATACTTGTGCTATTCTAATGAGCTAAATGCCAACAGTGGAGTATTTTCCACTACATATCTTGTGTGTAATCACATCTTGATTTCTATAGGGTTTGCCATCTCTTCATTTTCCTAAATCTGTACCTCAATATTTGTTTAAATTTACAAGGAGTTACCTACTTCCAAATCCATTAATTCCACAAATAACCCATATATTTTTAGAATAGCTTTTTTAGATTGGGAAGGATAATTATTAATACCTTTGATCCACATCCTAAGTCACAAAGGAAAAAAATAGTGTAGTGAAACTATATTTTTTAATAAAGACATAACAAATCTGCACTCTGTCTGCACCTTCCAAAGGGAGATAAACCTCACAGTTTCTCCAAAGTGAGATTTCTCCAAAGCTTTCGGTATGTCAGCCTAGATTATAGAATCCTGGATACACCATTAAACAGATTGTGAGGTGTTTCTCCCTTTGGACATGCAATAGGTGATGGAGACAAGATCTTAAAATATGAGGTATCCATTTTAATGTGAGAAGAAAATTATTGACTTTGATTGCACAATTAAGTCAAGCACCCAGGAACATAAATTGTAATTGGGTTATTCAGATACTTGGCGCGGAAAGCGCGCCAGCAATATAAACTGCTAGTCTTCCCTAAAACTCAACCAGTTTATTGATTAATGAAAGGAGGGAATGGGGCTTTCCTGAGAAAATACTAGGATTGCGCAAACTCAATGGGGACTCAATGACTCAATGGGGAGAAAGCAGATTCAGGAATGTCTACTGGCAAATGACTGAAGGTTTCTTTTAATTTTTCATGACTTTCATGGAGTAAAAGGGACTTCTAATGTAAGAGTTTTGTCACTTACCCTATCTAGCCCTAGGGCGAGGAAGAATAATAAAACGGTGCTTTGGTTTCTTCCTTCGTTCTTCACCAGATGTCAAGGTCAGGGGGAGTCATTGGCCAGGGGATGATATATAAGTGGTCTATCAATGGAAACCACAAATCCTTAAGCACCAATCCAGGGAAATGAAATAATTGGTGCTTACTTGCCTGGCAAAAGTCAGTGGGATAAAGGAGGAGAGAAATCCACGGGGATGTGCTGTGGTTTGGATAGTCTGGACAGAACACGGTGCCATCATTGTGGCCAAAGGAGGGGAAGGGATTGAAATTTGGTAAGGAATGTCTTTAGCCAGCTTCATCTCCAGCTGTTTTACACATGGGAGTTGAGTAGCTTCAGGCTGTAATGTGGAAAAATCTCTTGGTGAGCTTTGTGGGAGATGTCATGTTCTTTCATACTTCCCAATAATTGCTCATAATTAGGCTCAAATATGCTGGGCTATTTCCCGATTTTCTGGAAGTGCTGGGCTTAATTAAGAATCAGGCAGGGACATATTTCCATCCAGAATAGTTACAATCAGCTATTGCTGAAGAATATTAAGGTTGAAATTCTATGCATATTTGCAAAGGAATGAAACTGTAATGCAATAATGTAATGCAGTAGTTCTATATGTTGAGCAGTTAGGAAGTTTATAAGCATATCTGCCTCTCTGTGTGTGTGATCAAAATAGGTTTGGAAAATATCCCTATCTGAAATTTGCCTATGAATATCAATTTAGTTTTTGAATATGGACAGTAATAGAAGTGGCTTGAAAGCACATCTTTCCTAACTTAAAAAAAAAAAAAACTTCTTTAAATATATCCTCCAAATCTGATGAGAAGGAAGGACTGTGATAATTGGGTGGTGGAATGGTCAAAGAATAGCAATATTAGGCTTCTCTTTCTAGATTATGTTCCAGGAACTTAAGAGTAAGGTATTTGAAAGGAGCTGGTGGAGGCAATGGGCTGAGGGGGGGGGCTGGAAATACTCCCTCCTCTCCCTTTATAGAGATTGAGTTAAGAATGATTTTAGGTCCATGTATATATTGATTCATCTGAAGAGGAACTAAAGAGCCTCTTGATGAGGGTGAAAGAGGAAAGTGCAAAAATTGGCTTCAAAGTCAACATTAAAGAAACCTAAGATAATGGCATCAGATCCTATAACTACCTGGCAAATAGGAGTGGAAGAAATGGAAGCAGTGGCACATTTTATTTTCTTGGGCTGCATGGTGATTGAAGGTGGCAACTGCAGCCATGAAATTTGCTCCTTAGGAGGAAAGCTATGGCAAACCTAGACAGCAGATTAAAAACCAGAGACATCACGTGGCTGACAAAGGACCATATAGTCAAAGCTATGGTTTTCCCAGAAATAACGTATGACTGTGAGAGTTGGACCATAAGGAAGGCTGAGCACTGAAAAACTGATTGTTTTGGAACTGTGGTCTTAGTTTTGGAACTGTGGGAATACTCTTGAGAGTTCCTTGGGCTGCAAGGAGATTAAATGAGTTCAACCCTAAAGGAAATCAACCCTGATTGTCTGGAGAACAGATACTGAAGCTGAAGCTCAAATACTTCGGCACCAAATGAGATCAGTGGACTCATTGGAAAAGACCTTGATGTTGGGAAAGTTTGAAGACAAAAGGAGAGCAGCAGATGAGATGGTCAGATTGCATCATTGACACAATGGGCATGAGTTTGGGCAATCTCAGGGAGACAATGGAGGACAGGAACACCTGGCATGCTATGGTCTATGGGATCGTGAAAAGTCACATGGCTCAGCGACTGAACAACAACAAAATATTGTTAGTAAATGATTTTGTAAAGATAAGTGGACCTGTTTTAATAGGTATAGTAAAAGATTTTTGCTATGTTAACTTCCTGTATTTTTTCAGGTTACATTATCCTTACCAGAATAAACCATGTCTAAATCCTCAAAGGAATTTAGTTGTGGAAGCAAACCAAAACAGTGAGGAAGACACCAAAAACAAAACAAAACAAAACAAAAAACGAAGTATGTGATGGGCAATGTTTAACATCAACCTCAATTTGTAAGCACCTATTTTTGGCCTTCTAAACTAAATGGAGTTTAAACCAGAATTGTGCTTTCTCTCTGAGTTTTGTTTGGGTTTTAGTATTGCATATATATAATATTGTCATGAAGGCTATTGCAAGAATCAAGATCCTTTTATATATTGAGAAAGATTTTGATAGGAGCATCATTTTAATTGAGAAACATAGTAGACAGCCCATATTACCAGCACTAATTAAAAAGATGCTGCAAACATTGCAAACTAATGTTCATTACCTGATGACAAAGATAAAATAAGATTGTTATTCAGTGGGAAAGAATGTTTAAAAATGTCACTGCAGGAAACATTGAGTTGTAAACTTGGCTTGTAAGAATTGCATAGTGAAAAGGTCACTTGAGGCTAAATTCTTTGACTTGAAGCCAAAAGGTGAGTGATCCTCAGTGGGGAAGGGAAGAGAAACATGTAGTCACACCATCAGTTTTTCCCAGAGATTGTTAGTTGAATTGAGTTTTACAAATGAACTACAAACACTGTTTTTCTGCCAATGGTTTCCCCAATGTTAAATGTACAAAGAGATATGATACAGATTGGTACTTTGAGAGGCTAAAATAGGCAGGCCAGACACAGAGGGGAAAGGAAGAGTTCCTACAATGGTAATGATTGTATAAAATAAGGTTTTTTAGTGGGTATCGCTAGCCATGAGAGCAGGTAAAAATTCACAGCAGAAAATTCTTCCGTTTTGCTCAACTTGAGGTAGTCTTCAAAATTCAACCACAACTGAACTCAAAATTTCTGTTGCTGAAAATTTGTGAAGTGAGTTTTGTCCCATTTCACGATCTTTTGTGCCACAGTTGTCAAATAAATTGCTGCAGTTGTTAAATTAGTAACATGGTTGTTAAGTGAATCTGGCCTGCCTATTGATTTTGCTTGTCAAAAAGTCACAAACAGTAATCAAATGACCCAGGGACACCACAACTGTCATAAATATGTGTCAGTTGCCAAGTTGTCTGAATTTGGATCATCTGACCATGGGGATGCTGGAATGGTTAAAAGTTAAAAATGGTCACAAGTCACTTTTTTCAGTGCCATTGTAACTGAATTGAGACTAAATGAAGTGTTGTAAGTCGAGGACTATCTATATTACAGGAGAAGGAGCATTCTCCTGCTTGGATCTAAATTATCACTTTATAAAAAGACATCTCAATATTTACTTTTCTCACTTTATGATTTTATACAACTCCATAGAAGGAAAATAGCATCCACATGACTAAAATTAAGAAGAAAATCATTTTTTTTTAATAAAAAGTTTTTTTTTAAACAACAAACATAAACATAATACATAAAACAACAAACAAAACCTTCTTTCAATTGTACAGTGTGTTGTTTGGTACATATGTCTTGTGCACAATTATCTATAGTCCTTTCCTCTAAATTTACATTCATACTGCATTAATTAATGTTCCATATCATATTATATTATTACTATACAATCATTAGACTTTAATTTCAATTCCATATTATCCTTTAGAGCACATTTCAATTCTTACTAATTTTTATTCATATTATATTTTATTTAAAGATAATCAGTTATAGCATATCATTACTACTATAATATACTTAAATTTCTTACTTTTCTATTTAGCCATTGATAGAATAAATTCCATATTTTATAATACTCTCTTTCTTCTTGCTGTCTAATTGCTAATGTCAATCTGCTCATTTCTGCAATTCCATTATTTTCTTAATTACTTCCTCCTCCATTGGAATTTTCTCATTTTTCCAATTTTGGGCAAATACAATTCTAGCTGCAGTTAATACATTAATAATCAAGTATGTCAATTCTCTGTTTTAACATTCAGGTAAAATTCCCAATAAAAATATCTCCGGTTTGAAATCTACATGCTGTTTTGTCATTTTTTCCAACCATCTGTGTATTTTATTCCAATATCTTTTAGCTTCCGCACATGTCTGCCACATATGGTAATATGATCCAGGTATCTAATGACATTTCCAACACTTCACCGATTTAGAAGAAAAATTCTGTTTGTGTATGCATTTGTAATTTTAAAATTATTATGTTGCTGAATTACAACTTCCAGGGTTCCTTATAATTTGTTTTTCTAGTTGGTTATGAAGTATATCTCTGGAGTTAAATTGTAGTTAAATTTAAATTGTAATTAAACTGCTCCAGTTAAATTGTAACTGGAGCAGATGAGCAGATAAAAAGAATAAGCTATGTGTATAGGCAGGTAGGTTGTTGACACTAGTTAATCTGGAATGTAGCAGTAAACCTACATGGATAGCTGGTTTGTGTTTGTGTGTTTATGGTGTGGTTTTATTTTTGTTTTTATTTTTTGTTTGCAGCTACAAGATGTCACACTGATGAACATTATTCATATTGTAGTTAGAATTTAATGGCAAATAACTGACTGGTCATATATTATACTAAGTCATAATGTAATTTGTTTGATTTGGACTTAAAGTGTTGGGCTGACCTATGACGACACAAACCATGTTCTAGTGAAAAGTGCAAATAACACCTTTGTGGGTAGGAAGGCAGAAGATGCTGAAGGAAGAAGGAACCAACAAACTGAGGGAGTATGAACCCTCATGTACACCTTGGGGAGCAATTGGCCAAACTTGATCTCCTGAAGCTATGCAGAATCAGACCTCTTGAATACTGGAAAAAACTCACTTGTATGGACAGAAAGATCAGATATAACTGAGTGATCGGATGAATAAAATGGATTCACAATGAATTGCACTTCACTTGAGGGGAGTTTTTTGTAAGAACTGTAACATCATACACTTGGATTTAAAAGTACAAAATTACTTCCATTTCATTAAATATGTTTCAATACATTTGTCCATCTGTCTGTCTGTCTTTCTGTCTGTCTAATTTATTATCTGCTCATGACTGTCCAAGTGATTTCAGGTAGTTTACAGACAAAGCCATAAAACCATACAGAAAAACAGTTTAAAGCAAAGTTTAAAAGGTGGAAAGAACACCCTCAATACACCTGCTAGTTGTATTCAGTTCAAATTTATGATCTCATTTTCCTAAGATTTTATAGTCATGGACTTCGATTGGAGCAACACAAAAAAAATCATCGGCCATGCCACCACCCACCACGCTCATGAGTTCTTCGAAGTCTAGCACTCCACAAGTAATTCCATCAACATGTCGGAAGTTAGCACCCACCCCTCTCCTAGGAAAATGAAATATTTTAGGATATATTAAAAAAATGGAATATTTCCCTTAAAAAGAGAAGTAGGAACTCAGCCCCTCGAACCTTTGTCAATGGGCCATTAAGGTCTGAGCCAGTCTATTCTACATAACAATAGATAGGATTAGCCCTCAACCCATCTCACCACTTGGCATTTGGGAAGATTACATCAGCCACCACTCAAACAAGCTTGGACAACACAGACAAAGCCTACAAAATTAGCTAAGACTCCTACCCCCCTGGGAGTCTGACAGCCAATACATGGGATACATTTCTTACACGGGACCAAGAAACACTAAGGTGGGGCCAACAGAGGGTATAAAACTCAGGCATTCTCAGCAACTCGGCCTTTTTTTTCTTCACCCAACGTCTTGAAGCATGTGATCGCCCTTTTCACCCAGGATTTCCAAGCCATGTGGTTCTGTCTACCATTAAACCTTCTTTCCAAGCAACTTCCATGATTCCAGTGTCTTTTTCCCCACTTGGAACTGAACCCAGAAGGATATTTCTTCCAACAAACAGACACACTGACCTACAACCAGCCTATTATTCCCTCAAAATCCAAATCAACCCCACAGCCAACCACAGGTATCATCGACCCTCAACCAACCCATGCAATCCCCCACACACCAACAGTTCACTTCCCAATGACCCTGACCTGATATGATCTCCTTATCACAAGACCCATCCAAGATTCACTGTCAATTGACCCATCACAAGACCCTCACTTGACACACCCACATCTGAAGCCCTTATAAAAAGAAGAACAATGACACCGACATGCCCTAAACTCCACTAAAGATATTACCTAGCCTGGTAATGAAACATTCAGAAATCAACCCATAAACTCGGAGAATGAACCTTCACCCTCATTCTACACCAGAGCCACAGATATGCACCACTATCGCATGGCCTTGAACTGTTGAGAGTGTATATTGTAAGGAGAGTGATTACAATTATGCTCATTATTATTACACAAAAATGGATTGGAAGGTGGATCCATACTGAAAAAATATTTAGGAATTACATATGTATGTATACTTGAATGGCAAGCTTGTTTTTTGAACCCCAAAGCCCTGGGTTAAGCACTCCTCTTAAAAAAGAACAGTATAAAGTTGCCGTGTTCACCTTCTGAAATTATTATTCAGACAAAACCTTAGTGCTATGTATTGGCTAATGGTCATGGGAGTAGCACTCTAACAACTAGCTTTTAAAGCTTGTAAAAGTATAGTGTTAGGTCCAATAAGGACCTTATTGATGATGTACTTTGTTAAAACTGTGGGCTGTAAATCTGCATTTGCTTTTAGATAAACACCCAATTGTCTCACATCTATTCATCAACAAAAGGCAACAAGACAACAACACAGACATTGAAGGGAAGTAAACCTTGTAACATACTCAGATGCCAACTATCCCCACTTTTATATTAACAGCACCATTATAGGATCCAGTGATGTCACCCTTGTTGTTAAGGGCACTTTCCCTTGCTCGTCCTTTAACATGATTTACAGTATATGATACCATTTGCCAGAGTTGGTGTCTGAACCCTGCCTCTTTGGATTCTACATCAGATGAATTATCCAGTCTCTGCAGAAGAGATTAAATGAACACAAATTGGGTGTCAGGATACAAAACAATAATATGACAGTGGCCTAACTTTTCAGCTTGACAGAGCAGACTTTTGTTGACCTCAGGATAGCAATAGTGAAATAGAGAAGCTTTGCCACCACAGTAAAGACAGAGACAACTGAATCTGAATATCTTGAAAGTTCTGATCTTTTATAGAAAGAATAAACAAGGACAATGGGGTTTTTTTACCCATTATATTACCTAATGATAATTGATATGGTAAAAGCCAGCCCCATCTTCCTTTGTGAGATCTACTGCTCACTCTGCTATTATATGCATGCATTAGCATCTCTCCCTTCTCCCCTTATTTCTCTATATTTAATATTGTCCACTTTATGCATCTGATGAAGTGAGCTGGTCTTTACAAAAGCTTGTGCCTCAATGAAGTTGTTATTCTTGAAGGTGCTACCAGATTTTGTGTCTCCGCTGCATTTATTGCTTCACTTTAAATATTTTATTTTATTACTTGGGAATATAATGTTCAATAAATAGAATAGAATAGAATAGAACAGAATCTTCTTCATAAAAGAAATAAAGAACAAAGGCAGAACATAGCTGAGCATTCATATTCTTTGAGTATTAACACAATTGGACTATTGCTCTTTTTCTATACAGTCCAAAGTAACTAACCAAGTTACTGCCTCCAACAAAACATCGGCACACCAATTGATAAATGACAGAAATAAAGAGTAGTTTAAAGGAAAGCCTCTCTAATGAATAAACTCTATCCTATTTACAATAGGTGTTGTGCACGATGCAGAATGGAAGTAGCTTGGTCTGTGCTTAATCATTTTCCCCAAGATAACTTTGTTATAAACATCCTGTTACCATTCATATCACAGAGATAAGGGCTGGGGTGAAATGCTACCCCATTCTGGGAACTTATAAAAGCAAAGCCCAGGAATTAAGTATCACTTTCTCCTCACAGTGTACCCTAGAGGAAATAAGGTCAAAAGGGCAGGCTGCAACCTTGTAGGCACTTTATCTACAACGTAAACATTACTAAAGTGCATTCTGACTAAATTAACTCACTCAGATCTGCAGTGTTTGCATTCCTGTAGTACTTAAGACCATGGGCTTTGCTTCTACTCTGGTTCTCAGCTCTGCTTTCTGAGTGTGAGCTACTCTTGATCAAAAAAAAGATGAGGAGATTCACTCCAATTCACTCAGTTTTCTGTCTTTGGAAATTTGTACAATTTGTATGTTATCTTTTTTTCTGAACATGCTAATGCCCTTGATATGATCTTGTTGCTTGCTTGCTTACTTACTTCAGCGTGCCTTCAATTCAATTTGTTTACAAAAAAAAAAAACACCTCTTGGCAACTGCCTGGGCTAGTCTCTGCAGTTTTCTAAACAATATTTTTCAGAAGTGGTTTGCCATTGCCTCCTTTCTAAGGCTGAGAGAGCATGACTGGGCTATAGAGTCCCATCTAGCTTTGTTTCTAAGGTAGGATTAGAACTCACGGTTCCCAGTTTCTAACCTGGTGCTTAACCAGAGCACCAAACTGGCTCTTTGTTATCTTAATAAGCAGACAATATATTAAATGAGTAGCTTTGAATACTTAAGTTAAAAACTTTGGACATATCTATTTATGCATACAGGGGCCGTACATCCTTTATTATAAAAGACAGTGCTTTATTTCAATCAGCTCTCATTTAGATTTATTTATCCCACTTTTATTTTAGGTCAAGCCAAGGTAGCATACATACATACTGCTTCCGCCCTTCATTTCCCCCACACAAATCTCGAGAGGTGGATTAGGCTGCTTTGATAAAAAAAACCCTCTATGAAATAGTCACTCTTACTAAGACATTGACTTGAAAATAGTGGTATTTTGAGTCTTTTTCATATTCTCAGTTGATTCTATGATATAATCTCAGAATTAACAGCAGACTGTTATATGGAAAATTTGAGTGGAATTTGGGATTTATATTTCGATTGGTGAATAGATAAAAATGAATGTTTACTATTAGTCACTTTAAAGGACACTAATCTGCCAAGTATGACTCAGTGGCAGTGTCTACTGTTGCGACATCTATTGACATTCCAATTTGTACCTGTAGCATTTTCAATAGTGTTTCATCTTACTTAGTCCTATGATTCAACACTCCCCCATTACTCATTATAAAATTTGTAATGGTTGAATGGAATAAAAAAAGAGGTTCATATTCTGCCAAATCAGTGAGGAAAGATGTCAATTTCAATACCAAAAATCTCTGGATTCCATTGTGCTGATATAAAAAAAGGCTGAAGTAAATGTCATGTTTCTACAGATGCAATAATATTACTGCTCCATTTAAACATGGGCTTTTATAATGTTCTTTAATTGTTCCTTTTGGGGAGGAAGTCATTACACATATGAATTTTGACACAAACTGTAATATCCTTAGATATCTTGAACTATATTCCGATTGTAAGGAAACTAACATCAGGACAAAGAGAGTGCACTTTATGCCCTTGTTATAGCTAAAAGACTTATCTTCAGCATTGAAAAAAAAATCTGTTTATAGTTAAACTACTCAGTGGTCTATTAAAGCCTGTAATTAACAGCTTGTTATTAAGTCACATTGACTTTGGATGGGTATCATGAAATATGTCTAGAATTCATTAACATGTTTACATTCTTACATATGTACATGCATTCATGCATCTATGAATATATGATTTTGTTTCCTTTTTGTTTTTTGATTTGTTTATAGGTTTGTATATTTATTGAACACTTTTCCCAGTCCCTCTCCCCATATTGATTTTGATTTTTAAAATGTTAGTGGTTAAGGGAAAATAAACAAGTTATTCTACTTAGAACAATTTGTTTTGAGGTATAATAGCCTAATTAGCTTTCCAAATTTAAATTCTTTTAAACTTTTTTTTTTTTTGCTCATATATATATTCAGAAAAATGAAGAATCTCTACATTTCCCCCCTTTTAAATTCCCTCTACTTTTCTTTTCTTTTTCAACAGGGGAAGGAGAGGTAGTTTGATCTATTTGATCTAACTTTACCATTCTTTGAAGCTAGATTTGCCTGATCATTTTACACCCGTGAAAAGCTGTACAATAAAAATCATAAAATTCTTCAGGGTTTCACACTTGACAGCTAACAAAGCCGTTAGTATTCCGTTCAGCATCACAAACGGTGTGTTAATCCCGCACAGGACCTCATTCAGTACAAGATCTGTTTTCTTTCCAATAGTTTTCTTTTCAAACCACAATCAAACTCGCTTATATTTTGTTTGAGATTTGAAACAGCTACTACTTCATTGAGTTCACATAAAGGACTTGTTGTGCACTGCAATGTATACCTATGAAATGACGAAGGACCGGGTCATTTCTTCCTGTACTCAGCCCTTTGCAGTGGGAATAGAGTGTTTCCACTAAATCCTTTTTTATGTTTTTATTTTTTTGGCAATGGGAAGGAATGGAAAGCCTTTGATTCCCATACCTGTGACAAATTGACAACCACCCTGCAAATCTCATGATAGCCATTCATAGGAGATTTGATACAGAGGGAAAACTCAATGCCCAGGTTGTCCACTTCCTGATTCCAACCCCCAAGAAACTGTTGACAAAGGAAAGATATCAAAGATAACCTCATTCCAAGCAAAAAGATAAAAGCTGCTAAAATTAAAAAAAAATGTCGACAGTGAAGAGGGTTTTTTTTTGCAAATAATTATTTATTTTTATTTCTTTAAAGTACATCTTTGGATGAACAGTGTGGTTCTAGGCTTTTAACATTTTAAATCAAACATGACCATAATCACAGATACAGCTTTCTTATCTATTTTCATATCATTATCTATTACCAATTTCCCTTTTTATATTCTTACAGTGAAGATGTCAATTTATGCTTTTGAACTGATTTTCCATCACGTGGCTCCTCTCCTTCAGTACATTAATAGGTGTGTGTGAGTAGGATTTCTTTTCACAGTTCCGGTTTATTCTATTAGGGCAGTTACAATGGTATGGTGAAAGGAACTCTGCTAAGGAATCAGCAGACATGACATCAAGCCTTGGATCCAGCTAGCAGAGTTCCAGTTTAAAGCTATGGTCTGTGATTTAAATACGAGCAAGCTATGATTTATGTGACTTCATGTTTTGCTATGATAGACATCTTGAAATAAAATTGGGGGAGAGGGGGGTTGAGTAACAGTCCTATTATTGCTGATTACATCAGACTAAGGATGCTTCTTACTCCTATTTTCCCAACAACAATAAAAGTGAGGTGAGCTGACAGAGAGAGTAACTGGACAAGACAACCAGCTGATCATGCCTAAGTCATGATTAGAACTTTTTAGTCCAGCAGCTTAACTCTACCAAACTGGCACACATTAATTCTGTCTGTCTGTCTGTCTGTCTGTCTGTCTGTCTGTCTGTCTGTCTGTCTGTCTGTCTGTCTATCATCTATCTATCTATCTATCTATCTATCTATCTATCTATCTATCTATCTATCTATCTCTACCTATCTCTACCTACCTACCTACCTACCTATTATCTGTCTGTCTGTCTATCATCTATTTATCTATCGATTGATCTATCTATCTATCATCTGTCTGTCTGTCTGTCTGTCTGTCTGTCTGTCTGTCTCTCTCTCTCTCTCTCTGTGTATATACCATCTCACTCAAACTCAAAATTGATAAGTAAGGACCCCTGCTGCATCTCCTGCTCAGCTTGGGATAATGATGTATCATCATGGATCAGAGAATAATTCATTCACTGGTTTCATATACATGTGAAACAAATGGAGTCGCAAGCCAAGTCTTGCATGAATCCTGGAATATGGACAGTCTTGACCCTTCCTCCCTCATGACCACTGACTGAAATATCCTCCTAAAGCCCATGTCAAACTGAACCAACGGATGCAAAGAGGATGTAAAACGGACAAAAAAGCTTGCCATCCGTTGGTTAATGCGATGTACTCACTGCCTCCACTTTGCTTCCTCTTCTATGCCATCCAGATCCTTTATTGACGTCACTGCTCAAGAAAGTTTTGAGCTGCCCACAAACCTTTGCCACAGAAAATGTATCCAATGCGTCCGTTCTGCATCCGCTACGCATCCTATATCCGCGAGGCATGCCGTTCCGCATCCGGCGCAACTCGCATCACTCGATGCAGGGAGGAAGCGAAGGACGCAGAACAAGCATGCAGATGATGCAAACGAATGCAAGCACAAACAAGAGCGTTTAAAATGGAAAAAACATCGCAGAGGGGACCTAATCTTGGATATTAAGGGATGTCTAAAGGATGCCTGAGAGAATGCCTAGGCGATTGCCTAGCGGAGAAACCTATATTTCTATTAAAAAAGGGGAGCAACTCATCTGCATCTCACTTTCAGAACAGCCAGCCAGCGGTGCAGACCTCTGCAGCCTTCACTTGACTCTTTCTCTCACAGCATCCAGTCATGTCCACCGTGATGTGCAACCAAAGTCCTTTCGGCACCACCATCATCTGCAACAGTGCGAAGCCATCGCAGCTCTGTGAACTCTACTGCAGAAGAAAAAAGTAGGCAGCAAGAAGCGTCTGGGTCCAAGATGGTTTGCCACGAAGAGCAGAGACGGAGCTGTACAGCAAGCTGATGGTGGAGCTCGAGGAATGAAGACATCGGGCGTTCCAGAACATCATAGGACTGCATCCAGCATGTTGAGATGAACTTGTGCAGCGGCTGACACCCAGGTTGACCAAGCCAGACCAACCAGCTTCCCCCAAGCCGAAACCTGGGGCTCAGGCACCTCATCTGCGCCACCTGGCCTCCGGGACCACCTTCAGAGCATGCAGTATGCCGAAGGGGCCATCCAACCACCAACAGCATTGTGGTCAAGAAGTGGTGCAGGCCATCATCGAGAGCATACAAGGAGAGCTCCTCCAGTACCCCCACTGAAGAAGGGATGGAAGAAAGTTGCAGAGCAAGTGGTATCAGCAGTGACTTCCCCCACACCGTTGGAGCCATAGCTGGCAAAGCACATGGCCTGCAAATCTCCACCCAACTTCAGGTCCACTTATTCAACTCAGGGCTTCTTTCAGCATCATTCCTCCTTTGCCACTGGCGATGCTGACTACAGAGTTCATGTGCATCGCATGCTTCAGGCAACGACGGCTCATCTTCAAATGCCCAGATGTATAAACGCAGTGTCCTCAAGGAGCGCTGGAAGCAACCTCATGGTGGGCTTCCCAATCCAGACCCCTGCCCAATGACACGCAAGATGTGCCCTACTTCATCATGGGGATGACGCCTTCTCCCTCACAACCTACCTCATGAAGCCCTTACACCTCCAGACGCCTCACCCGTAAAGAGAGGTCACGTCAACTACAGGCTGTCCAGGGCAAGGCGGGGTGAGTGGAAACAACCTTTGGCATCCTGGCCAACAGTCCAGTATCGTCTCATCCACCATGCAGCCTAGCCCAGAGCGTGAGGGGATCATGGAAGCCTTACTGCATTCCTCACAACTCATGCGCACCCGCCAGCCAGTGTTGAAGGAACAGCTTGTGGACCATCAACAAGCAATGGGGGAACGATGGGGCCTGGGGAATGGAGCAGGACGAAACTTGATAGACACTCGGGATTGCAAGGCCCAAACAGAAGCTAACGTGAAGGGAAGAAGCAGCGCAATCCTCGCTGAAACACTGTGCATACTCCCAGCTGGAGCAGTTGGAGTGGCAAGATTAGGATGGTAGATGCTTCATGGATGCTTCATTCAGCCTGTCTCATCACACGGATGAGATTGGCCATGTATGTTGGTGGGGCCTTACAATGACACAGGGCGTTAATAAAGAGTTGTGTTTAGTTGACATGTTGGGATGATGATTGCATTATTATGATAAATAAAGGGCCATAGGTGTTTGCACCCTGGGAGGTGGACCATACGTCCCACTATGCTTGCCTGGAGGTTTATCTATCCCACAGCTTATTACCCATCTCCAAAGTATCCCTGCTCATTCCTCAGGTATCCCTGCCCACCCCACTGCTATCTAAACCGCATCCCACAAGCATGCAAAGGCTTAAACCCATTTCTAAAATTTCACCCAAGACTTTATTAAAAAAAAGAAATGAAGCAAGTGTGTGAATGCATAAATAGACTTTTCTTAACAACAACTATAAAACAAAAATGAGTCTCTGGCACTCCTCTTTGTCGCTCAGCTCAGGGTGAAGGGTCCAGGGTTGTGTGAGGTGCCTGTGCTGGAGTGCTTTGTCATCAGCTCCTCCAGAAGCAGAAGCAGCAGAAGCGCCCAGCCCAGAAGAACGAGCCCGTGGCTGCAGAAGCCCCAGGAGAACCAGAGTGAGGGCCAGGGGGCTGGATGGTAGCCCTGTCCCTCTTGCCAGGGCTGGCAGCGAGAGCTGAGTTTGCTGTGTTTCCCGCATGGTTGTGGGTTGCTGGCTGGCAGGGAGCCTGGCAGGAACCAAGCTGGCAGAAAGCGGGCAGGGAGCCAGGCACCAAGGTGCAGGAAGGCTGGCAGGCAGGCAGGCACCAAGGCTGGCAGGGAGGCAGGCACCAAGGCTGGCAGGAAGGCTGGCAGGCAGGCACCAAGGCTGGCAGGCAGACAGAGCCAAGGGCTACAGAGGAAGGCAGGCAAGCAAGGCTGGCAGGAAGGGCTGGCAGGAGGCAGGCACAAGGCTGGCAGGAAGGCTGCAGGCAGGCACAACAAGGCTGCAGGCAGACATGAGCCAAGGCTAGCAGGGAAAGCAGGCAGCAAGGCTGGCAGGCAGACTGGCTGGCAGCAAGGCTTGCAGGCAGGCTCGCACCAAGGCGGCAGGGAGGCTGGCACCAAGACTGGCAGGGAGCTGGCGCAAGGCTGGCAGCAAAGGCTTGCAGGCAGACATGCAGGAAGGGCAGGCAAGCACCCAATCTGTCCGGCAGCAGTCTTTCCTCTGAATGGCGACCTGCTTCCGAGCTGCTTCGTTATATCCGCGGGGTGACGCAATGCATCCTCCCCGCATGCGCAATTAACGCCAGGCATCCATTAGGCTTCTGCTGTGCATCCGCGTGCATGCCGCTTCATCCGCTAGGCTTCCGCTCTGCATCTGCTCTTCCGTTCCGCGTCCGTTTGCTGCGGCCCCCGAAGCCTAGCGGACATGCCATCTGCTCCATCCCTTCTATCTGCTGGCTTCCGTTCCGCATCCGCTTTGCATCGCCTGCGTCCCTCCACGCATCTTTGTTACGCTCCAGTTATTGCAATTTTTTGCCCCTTTTTGAGAGCGGATAACAACGGATGGAACATTTTGCTCCTCCGCTGTGTCCTTTTTGCATCCGTTGGGCAGTGTGACATGCGCTTAAGGAAGGATAAAATAATGCCCCCAAATTTCACAGGCGGTTCAGAAGTTGCATTTTCTTTGGGCCCCAATATAATTTTGCTCTTGCATCCATGTCTGTTTTGACTAGGCTCAGTTGGGGTTGAAACTCTATCCCATTCTCCAAAATCTTTCTCCAGAGGGATGATTGGATCCAGGATATAAGTTGTCTTACCCAGCTGGATCAAGAGATGGCCCCTTTTGGAAAAGCACACTGCCACGACCAATACTTCTTTCAAGGCAGACAGTATCACCACTTTATCATAGAAGCAGATATCACCTCCCAGATCCAGTTAGGTGCAATATATAAACCTCCAACATCTAAAGAAACAAAGGGGGCATGTGTTCAGCCTATGGAAGTAACAGATGATTCTTGCATTAAAAGGAAATTTCATAGCAGTTACTCAGACAATCAACTGATGCATCCTGCACCTTTCCAGAAATGGGAAATGTACATCCACTTTTGTTGTAAGAATGCAAGAAAACAGTTTAGGGTTTTGTCACCACAAATTGTCTGTATGTTAAGTGTGCCATTTAAAAGTAAACCACTTTCCCAAAATCTTAATCTTTCTCCTAATATTATTAATCTGAATTTTGAGAGACTTCTTCTTGTTTTAGGATTTAATGTTTTTCTACCCATCTCATTCCATGTGGTCCACCAAGAGGTACCATCAGCTCCAGCTACCACTAGTTCCAGAAGATTGTCTGGTGAAGCCTAGCAGGATAATTTTTTTGTCATGATGCTCATATTGTGGAATATCATTCTATCTGAGATTAGAGCAACCCTAACCCTACTAGTTTTTTTAAAGACCCTAAACACTTGGCTTTGTGTTCAAGTCTATGTTAGAATCTGTTTCTTGCTTTTGTTGACTGTCATTTATGAAGTTCAGCTGCTATGCTTTTTATTTTATATTATTTATTTTATTGTTATATCAATTGTATTGTAAGCTACCCAAGGTGACTTATTAGATATATAATTCTAGCTAATTTGATGGTTGCCTAATTAATGTTGCCAGATTACTAGAAAGAAGGTCTGATAACTGGTGGCAGATGCAGCAAAATATTAATATTTTGGGGAAGCTTAAAAGAACCCCAGGTGTTCTTTATGAAGTACTATTTTATCTTCATTTGGAGCATAAATTCCCAATATCAAAGTGTTAGCCCCCTATAGATTAACTTCTATCTCAACATATCTGCCATAGCCATCGGTCAGTATAAGTTTTAGGTACAATTGAGAATTTATATACAAAACAACCCCATTTCATTTTTTCCATTTCTACTCAAATAAATTCTTCACCCAAATTTTTGTGATGAAATATTTTATATCCATTTTTTCTAATATGCATTTCTTGTAAGACAATTGCATTTTGTTTTAACTTTTTCATTTATATTCTACAATTCCTGCAATCTCCTCATGAGGAGCACCTATCCAAAGCACAAGTGGCCAATCTCCTGATCTCTCCTTTCTGGAGATAATTTAATTGGTAAGAATTTGCCACCTGTCAGTCTTTGTCCCAGTGCTCTCACTGCTCATGCAGATGCTATCACGGATATTTAGCTTGCAATGTGTTGTCACCCAGAAGGACCCAGATAGATTTATGGATAAACTGTTGAACTTTCTTAATGAAAATTGTTGTTTGCTGGAAGATTGAAATGGGGTGGTTTCAGAGGTGGTATTTAGTAGGTTCTGACCAGTTCTGGAGAACTGGTAGTAGAAATTTTGAGTAGTTCAAAGAACTGGCAAACACCTCTGACTGGAGATTTTATAGTATTCTTTCCCTGCCATGCCCACAGAACCGGTAGTAAAATTTTTTGAATCCCACCACTTGATTGTGGTTTCCCCACAAAAAAACCTCTGAGAAAAGTATTAAAAATGCACAAGGCAGCGACTAAAAATATTCTTTAATCTAATGGACAATTTGGAGCTTGCTGATGTATGGAGATATAAAAATGGTGACCCAAAAATATATGTACTTTTTAATAAAAGACATAGATCTTTTTCAAGAACAGGTAGGATTTGTATTTCTGTGACTTTGGCTACTAATGTTCCTAAAATGGCGATAGTACCATACCAAAGATTTTATAAAACCATAAATCAATTATTTTAACTTTTAAAAGGAAAAATAGCTCAGTTGGAGATTGAATGAGATACTGTTTCAAAATGAAATAATAATGGAGGATTGTATCATGAAACTATAAGAATTTCTTGAGAATAATCTTAACAAAGGCATAGAAGTAAGAATGGGTTGGCATGTCAGCAAAGCTTAAAGAGAGGATATCTTATATAATGTAACAGTGGATCAGTGGTGGGTTTCAAATTTTTTTTACAACTGGTTCTGTGCGCGTGGTTTGATGGGCGTGGCAGGGGAAGGATACTGTAAAATCTGCAGTCAGAGGTGGGATTTGCCAATTCTTCTAACTACTCAAAATTTCTGCTACCAGTTCTCCAGAACTGGCCAGAAATACTACCTCTGCAGTAGATTTAAAAAGAAATGTCAAGCAAAAATACAAATAATTTTTGATGAGGTTAAAAAAAAAGAGGAGTTTAAAAAGTCCCCTGAGAGGAAATCTTTTAGCCACCAAGTGAAGCTTCTACAAAGACAATTATCTATGTGAACAGTAAGAAAGGTAGGAAAAAGATGGTTATTAATCTGCAAATAAACAAGGGAAATGGTTGGCATATAAACTGTAAAAACAGAAAAGAAAATTCTGTTACTAAAGTTATAAGAAGGAAATACTGTAATAACAGATAATGCAAATATGTGAAAAGTATTTCATCACTGTTATTCTACTTTATAGAAAGGTCAGGAAATTTCCTTGGAAAAAAATAGGCGAGTATTTACATAAATAGAATTTACCGAAACTTACATTATGTTTTGCATTGTTGCACTATAGACATATCCTGTTTTAATTGCCTTTAACATTTCTCTATTTGTTTTACTCTTAAATGAGTCCATATGAAAAACAATTAATTTTTAGTTTTAAAAAGGGGGTTGTTTTTAGCTCTAAGATTGATGGGGAAAAATAATGCAATTCTGAATTCATATAATTTTTATGTATATTTTTTTAAAAAGGAGATTTGAGATCAAGTGCCATCCACATCTTGTTGTCTGTCTCCATCGCTTGGTCCAGGCATTTGGCCTCCGGTGATGATAATCCTGAGAAAATTGGGAGAAATGATCATTTCACTACTGGGTCCACCCAGGGAAAAACAGGAAATAATTTAAAGAGCTGTGCAAAGCACTTATAAGGGGTACTTCACATCTGGCACAAAATACATAGCTCTCCTCAAAGAGCTAAAGCAACCAAGTGCAAAACTGATGCCGTTGCTTTAAAAACTCACCCCAGTTTTATGTGATAGGTGTGTGGAGCACTGCTTTGTTTGGAGGGAAGTCCAAGGAAATTGAGGTTCATGTATTGTTTAATCCCATTTATAACCATCTGATGGTGATCTCAGCCATTGGTGTGATTCATCTGGTGGGACAACTGGTTTAGTGAGCACACATGCTTGCTCCATGTTTTAAAAAGCCCATTTTTAGTACTAATACTTACCTTCAACTGCAGTCCCTGTGAATAAAACAGCTAAGGCGTGGCAAACTTCTCTGCCACATGAATCAGCTGCACTCTAAAAAAATGAAATAAAGCACAGGAAAAAGCAGGGGTGGGCAGGTGGGCCCCACATGCTCATCATCAAAGGTAGGGGTTCACCCAAACCAGTCAGAACTAGGAGAATCCCACCCCTGACCTCAGCTTCTTAAATGTGACTCTTAGATCTGCAAAATGCTATCACTCACATATAAAAGCAATTGGTCTGCATTCAAGGCCAAATAATCTTCAAAGGAACAGTAACCCTATACTTTTAAGGAAGGAATAAGCTTATAAATAACCCAATTAAATTATCATAGGAAATTAACTGAACACTGGAAGGGGAGAGAAGAAAGATAAGTGTAACAGCCCATGCTAAAGGAGTCTACACCAGGTTTTACTAAAAACTTAAGAATGTGTGTCACTTAATCTTTTCCTGAAGGATTCACTTGCACCACCAGTTGCAGTTGCTGGTATATTGATCCTTCATATAATTTTAAATTGCCAACTTTCCCTTCACCAACTCCTCAAATTGCTAGGACTATTTTTACATGTTGGGAACATTGAGGTACCATGTACATCTGCAAGTTTAAAAGTTTGTACATTTATATTGCTCACAGAGACTGAATAACAAAACAACAACTGGCCTTTCTGGATGATTTCTGATCACAATTTCAGCTAGTTGATGCTCAACCTTTGGCAGGCAACCCCTGAAATCGTCTGTTGGCACACAAGGTTTCAAAACCTTGATGTGTCTGCAATGCTCTTTACTAGTTGGAGTGGCAGTGATTTCCTTGTCAGCAAATAATTCACAATTGGCATGCGAATATTTTGGGAAACTTTGTAATGGTAAGTGATCAATCATGACATCATCTGGTTAGCTTGGGGCTTCTTGTATTTTATTGCTGGAAATGCATCCCATTAAAAAAAAAACACCCTCTAAGACCTGCTTAAGGTTTGTAAGTCTGTTTATTACACATACCAGGTTCAGAATGGAAGTGGCCTAAATCTCCTCAGAGTACACCAATTGCTAGGGGCCATATTTCAGAGTTTCCAGATTAATTCCCAGTCACTTTTTGAAATTTTCTGGTGCAACCTAGTAATGGCTTCTGTGATCTGGTTCTCAGTTGTGGCCAATAAACATGATTAAACTTTCAAAGGTCATTTCTTTGGAGTTGGGACAGAGGGGAAAATATTTTCAGAGTTTGTTTTCTAGAGTGAAAAAAATGCACATTATCTGGGAAGTAAGATTTATTTTTACCTGTTGTGAAGTGTGTTCAGAAACATTTTAGTTGAAAAGTGGGGTATGCCTAAAATAAAAGTAGCTCAATAATTGAGTTCGCTAGCAGTATTTAAGGAAGAGATAATCAGAATTGTACAAGCAATAGTATTCCTTGTGATAGTCTATGGAAGTGAAAATTGGACTTTGAAGAACTGGGTGGGAAGAATATTGATGCTTTGAACTTTAGTATTGGAGAAAATACCATGGACAGCCTAAAAAGAAGTCAATGGATCATGAAACAAATCAGCCCAGCATTTTCGCTCAAGGCACAAATGATCGCATTCAAATTATTTTACTTCAGACACCTTATGCTAAGACTTGGCACTCTGGAGAAGGGTCTAATGCTGGAAAAACTGGATGAAAGAGAAGAAGAGGTGACCAACAGCAAGGTACATGGGTTTAATTACAGTGGTGATGAATGCATTGTTGAAATATCTGAAGAATTAGATTGGGACAAATCATCCCAGAGAAAGTCTACCAATGTGGTCACTGTGAGTGAACACTGATTTATTGTCACATAATCAACTTAATGATGAGTTACCATTAATATGTGAAATTAGTTATTTCCAAAGCAGCAATAGTCTTCCATTTCTTCTCCAATGCCTTCTTTGTTTCATCAAGAAGTTAAGTGAAAATTTGTTCTACCTAACAAATTGTAATTATTCTGGTAATGAGAAATGTAGGAGGTGAGATGATGGCTGGAGTCTAGATATATTACATCATTGATCAGCAATTGTCCCAAAGGGGAGGGAAAAAAGGGGGGGCATTTAATGAAAAGACAATTTACTTGAGGCAATAATGTAAGCAGAAATTTAAGCAGAGAGATCTCTTTTTTTGAGAGAGAGAGTTTTGACAGCTCCCTTCATTTTCATCTCAAATCTGCTTTGAAAAAGACTACTGTTCTACTTCAAAAGGAGAGAAAATACAGGCAGGCAGTGGGGAGGAAGGTGGAGACCCCATGATGTAAAAAAAACCATTCACTGCAATATTTTCTGGGAAGTCTACCTGCTCTGAAGTCCAAGTTGAAAAGGCTCCTTTGAGAATATTAAGGAAACATTTATAGCACATCTTGCTAGATTCACACATGATGGCTTTGACTCCAGTACATTGGGTTTGGTGTTTTGTTTTGTTTTTAGTAAAGTGTACTTTGGTTAATAAAAAATAATTTTTTTTTAAAAGGCTGGGCCAAAGTGACGTATGGGTCAGTATTTCCAGAATGTTTCCACATCAGCTTTAACAAAACAGTTATTAACCACATAAGATTAAAGAAGGATCTAGTTGGGTCTTAAGACTGTTTTATATATATAAAATGTATAGGATGTGTAGCACCTCTAAAACACATTCTTGCTTAAGGCCCTGTCACACTGCCCAATGGATGCAAAACGTTTGTAAAAAGGACACAGCGGATGAGAAAAATGTTCCATCCGTTGTTATCCGCTCTCAAAAGGGGCAAAAATTTGCATAAACAGAGCGGATAACACAGAAAGGANGCATCCTCTAGGCATCCTCTAGGCATCCTCTAGGCATCCTCTAGGCATCCTCTAGGCATCCTCTAGGCATCCTCTAGGCATCCTGTAGACATCTGAGATAGGTCCCCTCTGCGAACGTTTTTTCCATTTTAAACACTTTTTTTCCACTTGGCATCCCTTCTGCATCCGTTCTGTGTCCGTTCCGCTTCCTCCCTGCGTCCGAGCGTTTTCCAGCTTTAGCACTGGTTGGACTAGAAAACCTCCAAGATTCAAACTGTGTCAAGGATCTTGGAGTACTCATCTCAAATGATCTAAGTGCGAGAGTCCATTGTAACTACATAGCCAAAAAGGCATTAAGAGTTGTTAACCTAATCCTATGTAGTTTTTTCTCTGGTAATATCAC